>PVIY010010184.1:38083-69753 GCA_004026745.1 Myrmecophaga tridactyla
TACAGCCCTCAGGTCCCTTGCCACTAAACAAATACTTGGCTCATTTTATCCCAGAAGCAGATCTAGTTCCCCGTAAAGGTTGCATTTATCTCACACATCTTAGGGATGTTAGAAGAGTTCTGTGCAGTCGGATTTAAACCTGCCTGGGGACCGGCTGTGGGCACCAGCAGGGGCAGATGGACCCCACCCCAAATTTGCTTCTAATGTCCAGACTGATGACACCACGGCCCCAAGAGTGGGGAGAAGGTTTGATCTTTCCAATGTTGAGGCTTGCACCGAGCAACTCCCACATGGCTTCAGAGGCAGCGGGCACTGCTGGGAAAGGCTTCCACACATAGGCAGGGTCCTGCGTGCTTGGAGCCCTCACTTTCCCTGAGTGTGACCCCGCGCGATCTTCTTGGCTCACCCTGGTGGATGGCAGATGGAGGGAGGAAAGGGTCAGAGCGTGGGCGAGGCTTACAGGCCCCCAGCGCCAAACGGCCCAAGAGTAGCCAGGAGGCAACGGCTTTGGAAAGGACAGGAACGTGTTGTCCCATGATGATAAGGATGAGGGGGGAGCTTCTTCTTAGGGGGGCCTGCTCCAGGGCTCGGCCCTGGCGTGAGGCAGGGGCGTGCCGGGCAGGCCGGTGCTCCCTGGCTTGTGGGGGCACCACACCGCTCCACTTTCATCACGGGGTTCGGGGGGGACACTCACAAATGAGGCCACACTTGGGGGGCTGCGGTTAGGGACGGAGAACCACAGTCTCCCTCCTAGGGGCCTTCCATGCACTGCAGATGGATGCAGAGAGCGCCTGCTCCACGCTCGGTGCTTCTGTCTGGTTTTAATTTTAGGGATTTGTGTCAGGCGCCCATTAAGGGCCAAGCTCTGTGATGGGGCCTTGGAAAGCAATTTTGAGTTGAGACAACAGGGTCCCTGCCCTCCCTGAGAGGGGGTGCACCAGGGATTTGGAGAGCCCTTGGCCGGGGGCAGGGAGCTCCTGGGAAAATCGCCCAGGAAATTGACTCAGAAGCCTTTGCAAAGCCTCATAATTTGACATCCTGAAGGTGACCAGTCATCTGATTGAGGAAGGAATGCATTCCTGCTTTCCCGTGAAAAGTCTGCAAAACTCCCTCCCAATAAATGCATGCAGAATAAGCTTGGCAGGAAATATGAAGTAAAATGTCTAATCCAAGTTTTGCTCAGAGCCCTAATATATTGAGTATTTTCGAAAGTTTTAGTGATATACTTTTATTAATTTTATTAACTTTTTAAGTTGGAGTAAAATTTATTTATAGTGAAATTACCTGTACTTACAGACAGGGAAATGTACAGACAGTAAGTATACAGGGCACATCAGTGTTTTTTGAGGGGGCTTGTTAAATTTTTATTGTGGTAACAGATACACAAACCTAAAATTTCCCATGTGAGCCACTTTCAAGTATGTAATTAGTGGTGCTAATTACACTCACAGCGTCATGCCTTTCTCCACCATCCATCCCCAAAACGGCCTTCACACCAAGCAGAAACTCTGCCCCCACTGAGCACTGGCCCCCCACCCCCTACCCTGGCCCCTGGTAGCCTGTTATTCTGGTCTCTGACTCTATGAGTCTGCATAATCTAGGGCTTTCGTATTAGTGATTTCACACAATGTCTGTCTTTTTGTGTCTGGCTCAGTCATGCCATACAATGTCTTCCAGGATCATGTGCAATGCTGCGAGCCTCGGGACTTCCTTCCTTTCTATAATTGAGTAGCATCCCACCGTGTGGCCATATAGTTCCGTGTCCGTTCACGGGTGGGTGGATTGTGACTCACGCCACTGTGACCATTAGGGCGTAGATGTCCGTCCAAGCCCCAGCTTTCGGCTCTTTGGTGCACATGTTTAGAGCCGGATTGCAGGGCCATGTGGTCCTTCCACACTCATCTCTATGTCCAGTTGTGTCAGCACACATCTGGGAAATACTGTCGGTGCCACCCCCCACCATGGTCCTGCTCCCTTCCTGGAAGCAGCCTCACTCAGGCTCCTCCCCACCCTGTGGTGCTCGCTCAAGCTCCTACCCGCTCAGTGGTCATCACTCAAGCTCCTCCTTGCCCCATGGTGCTTACTCAGGTTCCTCCCTGCTCAGTGGTCCTTGCTCAGACTCCTCCCCACTCAGGGTCCTCACTCATGCTCAGTGGTCCTCACTCAGGCTCCTCCTTGCCCAGAGGTTCTCGTTCAGGCTCTGCGCCACCCAGTGGTCCTCACTCAGGCTCCTCCCTGCCCAGTAGTGTTCCCTGTCCTAGGGCCTCGTTGCGTGGAGACCTGCTGTGTGCCTCAGACCCCTGCGCCTGTCACTGGCATGCTGTCCTGCTGCCAGACTGTGTCCCATTCCCCTGCTGAGGGACACTGAGGTGAGGCCACCAGGCTGTCTGTGCTAAGCCACCTCAGACTGCAGTACCCACTTGTCCCCAGCCCGAGTGACAATGGGGGGGGTGCTGGTGAGAGCACCTCACCCAGGTCACACCCTTTTCCCTCCCAAACTTCTACAGGTACCAGAGAAGGTGCCGGAGAGGCCTCTTGAGGACTGTGCCCTGAGAGCAGAAAACTGGATTTGACCGTGCTTCCCAAAGACCTTTCCATGAATCTACAATTGCTCCCCCAAAAAAGTTTATTGAAAAATCATGGCATACTCTCTCCAGTCAACACAACAAGCAAACTCACCACCCTCCCCCTGTCTACGTGGGACATGACTCCCAGGGGTGTGGACCTTCCTGGCAGTGTGGGACAGAAATCCTAGAATGAGCTGAGACTCAGCATCAAGGGATTGTGAAAACCTTCTCTACCAAAAGGGGGAAGAGTGAAATGAGACTAAGTGTCAATGGATGAGAGATTCCAAACAGAATCGAGAGGTTATCCTGGAGGTTATTCTTACGTATTAAGTAGATATCACCTTGTTATTCAAAATGTAATGGAGAGGCTGGAGGGAACTGCCTGAAAATGTAGAGCTGTGTTCCAGTAGCCATGTTTCTTGAAGATGATTGTATAATGATATAGCTTTCACAATGTGACTGTGTGATTGTGAAAACGTTGTGTCTGATGCTCCTTTTATCTACCTTGTCAACAGATGAGTAGAACATATGGAATAAAAAATAATAGGGGATATGTAGAATGGAATGATATCTTAATGTTTTGTTTGTTGTTAATTTTTTTAATTAATAAAAAATAATAATAAAAATAATAATAATAATAGGGGGAACAAATGTTAAAGTAAATTTAGTTTGAAATGCTAGTGATCAATGAAAGGGAGGAGTAAGGGGTATGGTATATATAAATATTTTTTCTGTTTTCTTTTTATTTCTTTTTCTGAATAGATGCAAATATTCCAAGAAATGATTATGATGATGAATATGCAACTATATGATGATATTGTGAATTACTGATTATATATGTAGAACGGAATGATCAAAATAGCAATGTTTGCATTTGCTTTGTCTTTTTTGGTATTTAAAAAAATGAAAAATAAAAAAAGATTTAACAAAAAAAAATATTAAAACAAGTCCCTGTCTTGGAAGAATCACAGTAAAAAAAAAAAAAAATGATGGCATAGCTAAAGAAAATCTGGATTTGCAGACCTTTTCTTGGCTTTTGAACTGAAATGGAAGGTTAAATGTACAAAGACAGGCTTTTTGGCTTTTTATGCAGATTATTCCTCGGTCCCCCCACAGAGCTCCTTTCCTCAGGAATGAACTTGAGAGCGCAGTTCCTCTTCCTAGTTTACCCCTTGTAGACATGGCCTCAACTTCCCTTTAGCTTGACTAGACTCTAGACAGGCTTGTCTGTGACACCAGGCCCCGGACTCTCCTCTCTCCCGGCCCTTACGTTCCCTCATCGACGGCTTCCTCTCTCCTGACCCTACAAACTCCAGGTGGTCTGAAGACAAAAAAAAAAAAAAAAAAGACATTCCGAGCCAAATTGCCCTAATGGGGAAACTGCTACATCACTGCCCCCACCACGAGGTCACCCCTCAGCACCCTCCCAGCAGCCCCCAGTGTACCCCCCCCCCACGCCAGAACCTTGCTCTGCCTTGTCTGCGGGGAGGTGGGGCTGGTCTTGCCCTCCTGCTGCGGGAGCCTTGCCACCCCAAACCCTGAGCAGTTGTTGAGAGAAGCTGTGCGGGGCTGGCGTGACTCTGGCCACTTAAGAGGTGACTTGTTCAGCCACATGACATCCACAGCGAGGATGGCCACATGGGTGCAGACCAAGAGGCAAGGAGTGGTCGCCCGCGCCGAGGGAGCACGGAGGGTTCCGGACCCCCACTGGGGGTCTTCACGTGGGGACGCAGCTCCGGGTGGAGCTCATGCCGGTGGATGGCTTTTAAAATGCTCCCTCTGCACTCGGCCTCCCGCGTTGGCTTCGTGAGCCCAAAAGAATAGCCCAGATGGCAGAGCATCGTGGCATCTAGCGTTTACAAATGACAAACTCAGCTGCGCCAGGACCACAACCGTCTGGGGACCATTTATTACCCAAACGCTTCACAGGGACATAAAATCGTGTGACAATGAACATAAAGGCCCCTGTTTTGAGCACGCTGGTTCATTTTAAATAGCAGAAATCTAAAAAAATTTACACAAGCTTGGCTTTTGGACGTTTGAAGTCACTGTAGAAATAAATGCGTTGAGCTGAAGGCTTAAAGAGAAATATAAAAGTACAGAAAACAGTTTTCATGTTTACTTTTTACCGTTTTGGTTTTGATGGTCCAGTAACAAGTGGCAGCGGTTGCAGAGGGGGCAGAGGCGGCGCTGGGTCTAAAACAGCTGGATCATGGATTCCCTGGACTTGCCCACGCCGACCCACTTAACTGGAAGGGCACAGACCACGTCACCACGCGCGGGACATGGAGAGCCTTCCCTAATTTTCCTTTGCTGTCACATCTTTGTGTGTTATTAATCTGGCCAGCACGGCTATTTTTCCCCCGTGGAAATATTTTTAATTTTTTGGTAGTATAAAGGTGGTGGATCTCTGGAGAGGGAGGGAACAAATCCCAGTCACCCCCTTCCCTCCGCCACCCCCAGCCCCTGGGAAACAGCGCCTTGGCTGTGAGCTGCGCATGCGTGGATGCTACGGCCCGTCTCTTGATGAGAACTGTTCTTGGTGAGGTCACCGGTATGTCCCCAGGCTCCACCGGCAGGAAGGCGTGCGTGGGGCGTGCGTGGAGTGTGCGTGGGGCGGGCACCGCCATGGGCACCCCTTGGAGGAGATGGGTGCGTGACCCGCGCTCACAACCGAATCCACCCCAAGACCTCAAAGCTCCCCCTCTGCAGCCGCGACTCACCCTACCAGGCCCAGGCGCCTCTGTCCCCCTAGCAGCCCTTCCAGGCTCCCCTACCACCCCCCCGTACCCCACCCCCAACCCCGGCAAGTAGGAGGCGCGGCCCATCCCAGGTGGAACGCCCTGGGATAACTGTCCCGGGTGCCCGCAGGTGGCTCGGCGCCCGCGCTTGTTGCATTCCTCATGTCCGAACCGGCTGCAGCTTGGATTATGTCCCCCTGCCCGCGGCACCCAGAGCACAGGGCCAGCTGGGCCAGGGGAGGGGGCGGGGCGGCACCCACCTGCCACGCCCACGTGGTTCTCCACGAAGCGGATGTAGCCCTGCGCCTGCGCCGGCAGCTCCTCCCAGCGCCGGGCGCCCGTGGTGTCGGCCTTCCAGCCCGGCAGGGTTTCGTACTCCACCTCCACCTTCTGAAGTATCTCCTGGTTAGCTGCGGGGAGCACAGTGCGGGGTGAGGCGTGGCCCCCGGCTTAGCTCTAATCCTGTGGAGCAACTCCTTCGCGCACCAAAGGACCCCGGGGCAGCCGCGGGGAAAGGGACCAGCGGCCGGCAGTGGCCTCGGACACTGGCCTCCTAGAGGCAGGGAAGTCACGGCCACCCTGCACATGTGTCTACTAGACACTGGCCGGAATTCCAGCCAAGGAGCACCAAGGGCCCTGGTGGAAATTCTCAGCAGGTCTGGAATCTAAGCCGTGGCCCCCAGCTGTGAGGGCAGATGCTGCTTCTGTACCCTCCGCGTGCACATCCTCTAGCCCCCACTGACCAGTGCTCCCCAGCCACAGCAGTGTGTCCTCCCAAAGCTCAGGGGTCAGGAGGGCTGGGCGCCACTGGCAGAGTGGACGCCACTGCTCCCTTGGCCCAATCCACTCTGGGGAGAGAGAGCCCTCCGCCCACTGCGGCTCCTGGGGAGGGGGTGGGTCAGAGTGATCCCAGGAGCGAGGGACAGACCCAGATTAGACAGAAAACAGGGAAAGCAAGGAAAAGGAAAACCCAGTTAGAACTTAAATAGCCTGACTGGAAAGTGTGTTTTCCTGGAGAAAACAAACACCCTTTTTCTTTTTTTTTTTTGCACAGAGCTTTAGGTTTTCCAAGGGAGCTGTGCACCTGCTAACTCCTTTGAGCTTCTCGGGGTCCCTGGGAGGTGGGACTTTTACGCCCCAACCCTGTGGCTGAGGCTCGACCACGTCCTGTGGCCAGTGCTCAGTTGCTCCTGTCCATCCCTGCGCACTACTCCCCCGGGTCAGCCCCAAGCCACAGGACAGGTCCCTTAGCCCCTCAGCCCTGCTGGGTGCCCCTGTGGCGGTGAGAACATAGGCACAGCCCTGAGAGAGAGAGCAGCGCAACGGAGGGTTTCCACATCAGCTCTGGAGTGGGCCTTTCCGCTGTGATGTGTCTGCCTCCTCCCACGCACCTGGAAAATACGGGATCCTTTTCCCGTTCAGCTTATAGGAAATGCCAACTTTGATCTCGTCCAGGGCATCCAGGATGTCCAGTTTGGTTAACGCCAGCCTGTTGGAAACCAAGAGCAACAAAAACTCTGGAAATGGTCAGCAACACTGAGATTTCTTTGCTTTGATTTTCTACCCCTGATTCCTCTCTGTTCCTTACAGAGAGAAACGATTCGGGAGCCCCAGGAGAGTGATGTCGGCTGACAGGCGCTGGCAGCATCTGCATCCTGGCCGTTGCCTGCCTCTGCCCATCCACAGCTCATGTGTCCCTGTGCTGCAGTCTCATCTCCCCTTTTGCCCGCTGGGGCCCCCAATCACCAAGCAGCGCCTCTGTGGCCCTCCTGCATTCGCTGTGAGCGGGGACACTTAGGGCCCGGGCATCCCTACCATTCCTGGCGCCTGGCCCCTGGGGCCACCGTGTCACAGAGCTGGGCTGCCTGTCCGCCTTGCTTCCCTTTCTCCCTCTCCCTGTCCTGTGTCCCCGAGGGCGGGGTGTCAGGGGCACTGTCCCCTGCCTGCTGAGTCCTGCTGGCCTAGGCGCCTGGCTGTGGGCTTCTCGAGGCCCTTATGCCCTCCTGAGGTCGGCGTCACCCAGAGCGGAGGTCAGAGTTCAAATCGCACATCCTCAGCCACATGGTTCTTGGCCAGGTGGGGCCGCCCCTCGCAGCCCCTCGGGATAGCAGGGGGGGCAGGTCCTGCATCCTGCTGAGGCCCCTGTGGAGGGGCTGCTGCTTCTGAGCCAACCCACCTGGGCTCCACTATTGCCCGTTTCTGTGGTTGGCGCCTGCAGGCAAGGGCACCTCGAAGGGGTTGTGTCATCCTTGGGAGCCTGGCATGGCTCCTAGGGCTCCTAAGGGGCTGTCATGGTCAGCCCCCCCCCAAAGATCCATTGCGACCCTAACCCCAGGAGCCTTATGTGGGAACAGGTCGGCAGCAGGCAGGCTGTTACGTTAAAATGGGGGGGGAGGGCAGGCCACAGTGGCTCAGCAGGCAAGAATGCTTGCCTGCCATGCCAGAGGACCCGGGTTCGATTCCCGGTGCCTGCCCATGTAAAAAAATAAAAAATAATAAAAATGGGGGGGGGGAGACTGGGGGTGTGGACCCTTGGTCCAGCAGAGCCGGTGTCCCTCCAAGATGAGAAGAGGGGGCCGTGTGATGACAGAGGAGAGCTCGAAGCCCACGGCCTAGTGGCAGACCTCAGGGGCCTAGGGGGAGGGGGAGGGGGAGGGTGAAGGCCCGGAACGAGCCCTCCCCTCAGGAATGCCCCCAGCTCCTGCCCACCCTCTGCCTGCACTGGGCACCCGGGGCCCTCTGTCCCCGCAATTGCCACCCTTGGTGCCCTCATTGGCATTGGGCTGCACACTGTGTTGGGGCAGGTCCCGGGTTCCCCAGCCCCCTCTTGCACACCTGAAATCTGGACAAAGTCACAAGGCAAGCAAGTGGGAGCAGTGGCTCCCCGCCGAGGAGACATGCCAGGCCTGTGCTCCCTTTGGAGATTGGTTGTCCCTGTTCACAGTTGCACTGTCCCGGCCCGAACCCCCACCAGGAGCAGCCTCTGCTCCTGCCACCCCCAGCCATGAGGGCAGCCTCTGCAGCTGTTCCATCTGGGGACACTATACAGCTTTGCTTCCTCCTTGGATGCGCTCAGCCGCCCGGTGCTGCTGGAAATAATATCTGCCCTTGGAGCCAGGGAGACAAAGCCTCGAGTAGCACAGTGTACGAGATGCTTCGGCACCCAGCTTGCCCACGGCAGTGCACCAACCCCCATGCCCCCCAAGGCAAGACACCTGGCCCAGGCAGCCCTGGAAAGAACCTGGATGGCGGGGGTGGGGGGGGGCTAGCTCCCTCCAGCCTCGGCTGGGAACACATGTGCTGGGCGACTGCAATTTTTCGCTGCTCTGGGCACCTGTGCCAGCAAGGGCAAAGGGCCACCCGTGTTCATTTTGGTGGTTACAGATAAACCTGAGCAGGAAGGCAAATCTGCTCATAGGACTTCATGCACAATGGACACGGCAGGCTTTGGTGGAGATACCGGGGTGGGAGCGGCTCTGGAGCTTGCAGAGGTCCAGTCCCCACGTCATCACCCCATGGGCCCTGCTTGTGCACAGGAGCCAAGCTTGGGTGACAGAAACCCTTG
This sequence comes from Myrmecophaga tridactyla, assembly GCA_004026745.1. Classification (NCBI taxonomy): domain Eukaryota; kingdom Metazoa; phylum Chordata; class Mammalia; order Pilosa; family Myrmecophagidae; genus Myrmecophaga; species Myrmecophaga tridactyla. Next base: position 46,957 of record PVIY010010184.1, read on the forward strand.
GGGGGGGGCTCCCTGTGGGGTCTGCAGCCTCTTCTGTGCCCAAGCCCATTGCTCAGGGCTTCGCTTGCTCCCCGTGGGTACCCAGCTGTGGCATCCAGCGTCAGGGTGGACGGGCCCGAGTGGCGGCGCAGTGACAGACATGCCCCCACGGCCCTTACGCAGTGAACCCGTTGATCATGTGGGCATATCTGAGAATCACCAGGTCCAGCCAGCCACAGCGCCTCTTCCTGCCCGTGGTCACCCCCCACTCGTGGCCACGGCTCTGCAGCAGGTCTCCGATCTCCTGTGTGGAGAGTGGGGGGGACATAAGCTCCATCTTCCCCAACAGGCCTGGGTCACCAATCAGTGTGTCGCCCAGCCCAGCTCACTCATGCAGGACCGGCCAGTCCATCTCCCATCCTTATGTGTGTGTATGTGTGTCTTATAGCCTCAAGTCGTGGGGCATGGGGATGGGGCACGTGTTTATATCTTTCTCTGTGGCGTCCACTGTGCCTCCCTCCCTACACCTCCATGCTTCTCTGGACGGCGTGTCCTGCCCTTCCCCACTCTGGCCCCGGGCACATCTGCCTTTTCTCCCTCTCAGGACTACAGCCTCCTGTCACAGGTCACAGGTGGGGCTGGAAAGGAAGGCGGTGGCATCCTGAGGGCTCTGGGGTGCAGTGGCCCTGCTAAGTGGGTGGGATTCTGCTTTTTGTCCCAATTGACACTCAGCTGTCCCAGGAAGCCAGGCCAACGCGGCCAGCCCCGGAGGACAAGGTTGCTGTCCCCTGCCGAGGACAAGGCAGAGAAGGGGCTCAGGGCCTCAGGAAGCCATGTGGCCTCCAGGATAGTGCCCCCCCCCCATGGTACGGTCAGCCTCTGAGCCTTGCTACGCCCAGGGGGCAGGAGGGCACGCTGCATGGCACTCACATTGGTCTGCTCGGTGGGGAAGGCCCCGATGCCCACGCGGGTGCTGTAAGCCTTCACCACGCCGTACACCTCCCCGATGTTTTGTGGGGGGATCCCCAGGCCCGTGCACACTCCCCCCACAGTGCAGTTGGACGAAGTCACAAACGGGTAAGTCCCTGCAAGATAGAGCGGGCTGGGTAGCTGCCCATCCCCCACCCCCGCAGGCCGCGCTGGCCTCCGAGGCCCCTCGGCTAAGGGCAGTGCGGCTGGATGCTTATCCCCTCTACACGTCCCCTAGGTGGGGAGTCACCAGGACCTGTCTGAGGGGACAGGACCGTCCCAAGGGCACTGCGTGCTGGGCTGCTACAGCTTACATAGGAGCCTCAGGGGTGATAAGGGGCAAAGCGGAGTTGCTGTGGGTTCCAGGCTGGGAGGCTCAGCCCTGTCTCTTTGCCCCTCCCCTGCAGGCTGGAGGATGAGGGACAGCGTTGTCGGATGATGATGTGGCATGGTGATCTTGGAAACCTGGCCCTGCCCTGGCCCCTTGGAACCTGCTACGGGATCCCCCAGCAGCCACCTCGTCTTTCCTGGCAGGGCTGAGGGGAGGCTCCAGCGGGCTGCGAGGCCCCGCAGACAGAACGACCACCGGCGTACCGAAGTCGATGTCGAGGAGGGCCGCGTTGGCACCTTCCACGAGGATTTTCTTTGGGGGGCCGTGGAGTGCTTCATACATAAAGTAAACGCCGTCCCGGACCATGGGTCTGATCTTCTCAGCAAAGCCCTGCGAGAGCGAGGGGGAGAGCGGGCTGGGCCTTCTCGGCGAGAGCACGCCAGCCGTGAGAGCTGGGCTGCCAGACCCACGCGTGGGGGTGAGAGGGCCACGTCCCGCGACCATGACCTTTCCTCGCGCACATGTTGCCGGGTCCCGTGGCGGGAGGCCCCATGCGCGCCCCCGAAGCCCTCCAGGGCGGGGTCCCCGTGTTTCCGCGCCGCATCCCCGCCCCCGCCGATGCCCGGGCTTTACCTTGAGCCTCTTGAGCTGGGCCTCGATGTCGATCTCCAGGGCGGGGAACATGGACTGATGCTGGTGGGCCAGGTGCTTGAATCTGCTCAGTGAACGCCATTGCGACTCCTTAAGACCCACACTCAGGACCCCGCCCCTGCCTGGGACCCCCGAGCCCCCTTTGCACTAGCCGCGGCGCTGCCTGGGCTGGGAAGGCTCCCGGTACCTGGCAGAAAATTCGTCAAAATCCGAGAGGAGGTCGCAGATGCGCAGGCCCGTCCTGGCGGCTTTGGAGGAATAAGTCGGCCCGATCCCCTTCTTGGTGGTACCGATGCTGACAGATGAGGAGGGGCGCCTTGGAGACCAGGAGGGGATGTGGGGACAGGGGGGAGGGGGCGCCCTGGGGGTACCCAGCTGAGCCACCCACCTCGCAGCCTGGGGGCCTTTTGGGGCTGCATGGCAGGCCCTTCCCTTCCCTCCCCAGCCATGGTTTCCATTCCTATCAGTAAAGGTCAGTGCAGTGACCTCTGAGGGGCCTTCCTGGCAGCAATACCCTAGGAGTCTGTGCCTGGGCAGCTGTGCTCACATTCCCAGCCAGCCCAGGGAACTCCCACCTGCACCGAGCACTCCTCTCCCCGGCACCCCTGTCTGCCTAGAGGTGCAACTGCTTCCCGTCTCCCACTGTCCTGATTGCAGTTCTGTGTCCCATCCCGGCTACGGCCAGAGGTCATTTCTCTGTCTGTGGCTGCTGCTTCCCAGGCTCGTGGAACGCATTCACCATGACCACCAGCGTTTCACCATACGGTGAGTGTGCAAATGTGTGCAAGAGAGTGCGTGTGGCATATATGCATGTGTATGCACTTGTGCATGGCTGTGTGCATTTGTGTGTGTGCCCATGCACATGTGAGCATGTGCAGTGGTGTGTGCATGTGTGTGCTTGTGTGCACTGCTTTACATGTATACACATGCATGGGTATGTGTGTGCGTGTGTGTGCATGTGTGTGTAGTGGTTCCAGGAGGGGATCACACACAGGCCCAGGTGTCTCTGGATGGAGCCATGGGGACTGCCTCTTACCCCCCTTTTCTGCAACCTGTCCCCTTTCCCTTCCCCCCCTGTCCTTTCTGGTCTGACAGTGACTGCCTCCCTGCCCGGCTTGAGTTCCGGGTCTGGCTCTGGCCCCAAAGATGGGGAGGATGTCCCAGCCTGAGCTGGTGAGGCCATTAGGGTCTCCAGGCCCCACCTGGGCCTCTAAAGGGTTGGGGCTTAAGCGGTGGATGGGAATTGTCAGGCAATTTCAGGCCCTCTCCCACTTCTAAGGGATGGAGAAGGCCACGCTGCTGCGGTCCTGGCTCCTCCCTCGTGTCCGGGGAGCTGGCTGTTCTCTCACATTCTCTGCTTGAAGGCCAGGGAGTCCCCAGACAGGGGTTTTCGTTCCCTACCACTCTGTGATCCCATGGGGAGGGGCCGAAGGGGTGCACTGGGATGAGTAGGCCAGGCCTGTGGGGCAGGGGAGAGGACAGGTGGGCCAGGCCTAGCTCGACCCCAGGCCTCCCTGCCCTACCTCCTCCCGCTCTCCTCCCCCTCCCAGCTGTGCCCCACTGCCCCCCTGGTGTACCCCTATTCCTGACTTGTCCGCCCTCTGCTGCAGCAAGGCAGTGTGTCTGTCTGTTTGGCTCAAGTCATGTTCCTGGCCTCGGGAGCCACAGCTCTCAGGTCTAATACTTTCTGAGAGCACAGATGGGTGACCATCAGGTGTGGCCATGGGCAGGCCGGGGTGCCGTGGGCACCCCCCAGGACCAGACACTCTCCCCAGTTCACCAGCTCGAAAATCACTAGGAGAGGAGGGGGCTGGGTAAGAATTACGTTTTCCCCTCTTGGGCTTGGCGCTGCACTTCCTGAAGTCCATCGACCGCTTGGTGGAAATCAAACACTGTCCGGCAAGGGAGGGACCCAGCGAACAAGAGAGAGGAGGGGCAGGGTGAGGGGTGAGCTCACCCGCCCGAGCCCCCCAGGGAGAGGAGGGTGCAGGCTGGGCCAGGTCAGAGGGGACAGCACAGTTACCACCCACTCGTGAGCAACCGTGCGGCAGGGGACCCCCAGGCCTCAGTTTCCCTTGGAAACGGCAAAGGTTGAGATCCAAGGGGCCCGTGGCTGGCAGAGGGGCCATCGGCCAGGGCAGGGAGCAGGTTCTGGGCCCAACGCCCCCGCCCCAGGGGAGACTCACCCAGGTGGGCTCGGTCAGAGATAATGAGCCTCTTCTCCCAGTCCTTCAGACCTGTGGGCGCACCCAGGCAGAGGAGCCGGTGGGCAAAGCGCAGGGGAGCTGGCCGACACCCCTCCCTACAGATGCACCCTCAAGGACAGTGCTCCCCAGCTCCCGCCCAGGTCAGGGCCAGGGCAAAGAGACTCCAAGGGAGCCTTGGCTCCCTGTGAGCTGCGGCCCCTGCACCACGCCCCTCCCCCATGGCATCCCTCCCCCATGGTGCCCCTCCCCCACAGCGCCCTGTCCCCCACGAGGGCTCCTGGGCCACACCGGCCCCGCCAGTCCCACACCCTGGTGCAGCCTCAGGGCCTCCTCTCCTGGGGGCTGGCTGTTCCCATTGACCCGGGAGAGGGGCGGGTAGGTGGTACAGGGCCTCTGGCCACACCTCCTCCTCCGGCTGCTGCTCTGAGGGTGACCCTCTCCTCTGCAGGGCTGGCACCGCCTATGCCCCCACTCCCGGGACCAGGTCCCCCAGCCCAGAGGCTGCGTCTCCCACTGACCCGGCCGTGGGCCTGCCTGCAGGGTCTCCCTACCACCTCAGGCCCGAGCAGCCAGATCCCCAGCCAGGGGCTATGGGGGCTGCCTGCCCACCTGGCCCTGAGTGCCAGCCAGGAGCCGCCTCCCTGCCCTGCTGAGTCCCCACCAGGTGCTTCCCAGGAGACACAGTCCAGACGTCGGGCTCCCCTGGGGAGTGTTGTCAAAATCCCGGGCCCTGGGCCCTTCCCAGAGGCAGAGTGTTCAGCAGCTCCCGCCTCGGTGTCCGGGATGGCACCCACTGTGAGGCGACAGCAGCCACGGCCAGTGCCTAGGGCCCCACTGTGCCCTCCTTTCTGCACGCGTGAGGCCGGCCAAGGTAGGGAGCAGCAGCTCGGGGGCTGGCGGGGGTACTGCGGCAGGCAGGACCTTGTGTGACCCCAGGGCCTACCTTTCTTCTCGTTCTTTTCTGCCTCTTCGAACAAGCCGGGCAGGTGTATGACCACACCATTGCCTGCAACACACGAGCGCACGCGCTGCAGCCGGGCCCGGCGCTGCCCACTTGGGCTCCTGCGGGCGCTGGTGTTGCCCAGAGAAGTAGAGCCATGGCCCAGGCCCAGTGGGTACAGGGGCATTGGGGGTGAGGAGGGAGAATATTCTATATGGATCTGTGGGTTGGCCGCACGACTGCACATTCCCAAGGTGAACCGAACCCCATGCCAATTATACCTCTGTGAAGTTGTATTTTACTCAAATGGCAGGGAATTGGGAAAGGGGGAGGCTTGGAGAAGTGCAGCACCCGAGCAGTGCCTCTGGGGACCTGGGAGCCGTGCTTTCCCCCTCCAGCTAAAACAGAAGTGGGGCCCGTGTAGGTGTTTCCCACGTGCAGACTGAGACCAAGAGAGGGAAGGCAACTCGCCCCAGGTCACACAGCACTGCCTGGTGTGCAGGTGAAGGTGAGACAGAGAAGCACAGGAAGCAATCCACCTGATGTGTGGGTCTCCACCAGGGCAGGGCATAGCCTAGGGAGACAACTTCGGCATAGGTGGGGGTGGTTGAGAACCTATGAAAGGCACACTGGGCACAAAGGTCACCCAAATGCCATGGCATCCTGAAATAACCATGGCGGGGCTGGCTGAGGGGCAGCTGGGTGACACTAGCACGTTCCGCCCCTGGCTGAGCAAGCTTTCTGGGGACAGTGCGCTGACCCTCTGCAGACGTTCCCTGGTGGCCTGGATTCCTGGCAGCTGACCTGACCTGTCCCCTGGCTCCTCTGAGACCGGGCAGGGCACCTCCCAGGCCTGGTTCCCCAGTGAGTGGGGCCTGGGCCCAGCAGGACGGGATGGACGGCTGCAGGAGGCTCGGAGCTGCCCATCCCTGCTGTGCCAGGCTGCCAGTGCCGATGCCAGGGGCAGGGGCCCAGGGACACAGGAGGGAGGGTGGCCTCACTTACTGATGCCCCATCTCTGGAGCATGAAGTCACCCCACTGCCCGAGGGCCAGAGAAGCCTCTCAGGAGGCGTGCCCCCTGCTCCGGGGTCTTGGCTGGAAATGGCTCATAGAGCACTGCCTCAGCTGTGCTGCCCTCACCAGCCAGGCCCTGTGCCTGCTGTGGGTACCAGGCAGGAGCCTTCCCTTCCAAAGCAGCAGGTGAGGGGGTTGCAGCCTCCTGACCAAGGCCGGGGAAGGTCCCGAGTTGGGGGAGCAGGACGATGTCCTGTGCAAGGTGACTGGGGAGGGAGCCTGCGGGGTGTAGCGGGGAGGGTGGAGGCAGGAGTCGGGGGTGGGAGTGAGGAGCTAGAGATGGCAGCATGTGCTCGGTGGGGGGGAGGAAGCACAGCCACAGACCAGAGTGTCACCACGCACACGTACTCACACACGCACATGCACGCTTGCTCGCTCATGTGTCTCCACCTAGGCAAGCGTATACACTCACACCCACCTGCCCAGGCACACGCATGCACACACAATACACACACGGCTGCATGTACATACTCCTTGGCACACAGACACACTCACCCACACCAGTGTGCACATCTACCCCCACGTGCCCCCCCTTGCATGCCCCATGTGGGCTTACTCACACGTGCACACACATCCATGCACACATGCACACACGTGAACGCTCTGGGCTCCCAGCGGCACCTGCTGGGTGCTGCACCTTGGAGACGCTGGAGCCTGGCTCCCATGAAGCCACATGCCCTCTGGTTCCCCCAGCACTTCCACACCTATTGGGGTGCAGCCCAGTGGCAAGGGTGGGTGGGCGCTCACCAATGAAGGACACGGCCTTGGTGTTGATGATGCCACTGGGCAGCAGGTGGAAGTCATACTCCTTGCCGTCCACCACCACTGTGTGGCCCGCGTTGTTGCCGCCCTGCAAGAGACATGGCTGATGCTGCAGTGCCAGGATGCCAGGGGCCAGGACTCCAGGGGCCAAGATACCAGGGGCCAGGACGCCAGAGGCCAGGACACAGGGGCCAGGATGCCAGGGGCCAGGATGCCAGGGGCCAGGACACCAAGGGCCAGGACACAGGGGCCAGGACACCAGGGGCCAGGACGCCAGGGGCCAGGATGCCACAGTGCTAGGTTGCGGGGGCCAGGATGCCACAATGCCAGGATGCCAGGGGCCAGGGGCCAGGACACCAGGGGCCAGGATGCCACAGTGCCAGGATGCCAGGGGCCAGGATGCCACAGTGCCAGGACACCAGGGGCCAGGATGCCACATTGCCAGGATGCCAGGGGCCAGGACACCACGGCCCAGCCGGGGGTACCTTGGATGGGGCATGGGGACACACCAGTGACCAGACCCGAGAGCACCTGGCCCTGCTAGCCCCAACCTCAGAACCAGCATCCAGACCTGGGCCCGTGCCCCCGAGGAGGGGGGTCCGTGAGCCCGGTTCAGCATGGGCACCGGATCTGCAGAGCCCGCCCACCCAAACGGTCTCAGGATGTGAAATGGGAGACCCAAGCCTCTCGGAAGCAGAAACTGGGAAGGACTCAGGCTGAGGACATTCCGGCCTTGGGGACGGGCATCCAGCAGGGGTGGCGTGCGCTTCGCGCCGAGCTGGCTCTGGCCGCCCCAGGAGGAGGAAAGCATCATGTGTGGCCTGGGATTGGCCTGGGGTCCTTGAAGTGCCCCATGGCGGGTGGGCCTGGGGGAGATAAGAGCCCACAGGACAGGCAGGCGAAGCAGGGTTCTGGCCCAAGAAGGTCAAGGGTCATAGGGGAGGGGTGGTGAGGCCCAAGACCCCTGCCTGCTTCTCTTCACCAGATGGCACTGGGGCTCCTGGGGCACCCAGTAGACAGGGGGGACATATGTCCCGGTGTGGTGCTGCGGGTGGGTCTGGGGCCTCCCCTTCTGGCCGGCCCCGTGCATCACCGGGTGCTGGCACCACCCCTGTCCCGTGTCTAGACAAGACTGCACTGCCTCCACCAAAATAGACCAGAAGGGCCCTGCAGTGCCAGGGCAGAGCCCGGCCAGCGGGTGGGGCCCAGGGCAAAGGTCCACCCCTCCCAGGACCCCACGCCACGCATCGGCCAGAAGAAGGAGCTGGAGCCCACTGGCCGTGTCTCCTCTGTACTCGCCACGAGGTTGGCCCTGGTCGGAGCCACTTCCGTCAGCCCTGACAGCCTTAGGAACACTCAGCCTCTCGCATCCTGCTGCCCATGGGGTCAGCTGGCCCGAAGACACACGGGGCGCTGAGCACACCCAGCCTTTGTTTGGGGTAAACACGGGCTCCTAGAAACAGGCCGGGCTGTCAGGGGCCAGCAGGCGTCACATGACCCGAGGCCGGCGTCTGGGCAGGGCCCAGGTGCCTGCCACAGGCCACCCCAGACGGGCATAAGGCCAGGCTTGGACATTGGGCTGGGGACCTGCTGCCCTACGGCACTCACCATGTCCTCTGCCACCTGCCGCAGCCTAGTGATCCTCCCCACCCAACAGGGTCTTTCAGAGCGTGGGGGCAGGTGATGGGGTCAGAGGCCGGAAAGCCCCACCCAACCGTTGGGTGCTTCTGTCCCGTCCCATCTGCACGTGCAAGGAGAGAGGCGGGCAAAGGTGGGGGCCCAGCAAGGTGGCCGAGAGGCCAGCACCTGCACAGGAGGGTGGGGCAGGCAGGACCTCCCAGCATAGCTGTGCCGGGCAGCTGCCTTGTCTGGGAAACCTGGAGGGGCTGAGGGCAGCCCAGGGGCCCAGGGCCCAGCGAGGAGGTGGCACTGCCCTTTCTCGTGGGGGCCCTGGGCTCGCCCCACCGCTCCTCCATAACGCTGGCTCCCAAGCCCTGCCCTCCAAGGGATCGGAGGACAGAGGGGTTTGGGGGATGGGCAGTGCCCCCTACCCTGCAGGGTAGGCCACAAGCCCCCGGGAACCTTGGCAGCTCGCCCTCTTGGGCTGGCACAGCGGGCAGCCTTGGTGCCTGGCCCCCTGGTGGGCATGCAGCCTCACTGGCTCTCCCATCAGCTTCCGTGCCGCAGTAGGGTGGGGAGGGCGCGGGCCAGCCCTCCCTGGGCCTGCTGAGGAACAGTCCTGCTTGGGGAGCTGGACTCCAGTGGAGGAGAGGTGGAACCTCCTTCCCTGGGGTTGGGGGCTCCTTCCTCATCCCCTGCTCCCACAGAGACATGCTGCTCTAGTCGTCCAAACAACAGCCCCATGCACAGTGCCCCCGGGGCTCTCCGAGACCTGCAGCTCACTCTGGCTCTCCTGCTGCCTGGAAGCCCACGTGGGGTCAGTACAAGCAGAGCCCAGCGCTCCCAGGGTGTCCCTCCCACCCCTGCCGTAGGCTACTCCCTACTCCTGTGGGAGGACCCCTGGGCACGCCACACTCTGAGCCTTTACCCCGTTAGCCTGCATGCCCCGAACCTGTACCCTCCAAGTCTGCACTCCCCAAGCCTGTACCCCCCGAGCTTGTACCTCCCAGCCTGTGCCCCACAAGCTTGCACCCCAGAGCCTGCACCCCTGAGTCTATACTTCTTGAGCCTGTACCCCTGAGCCACACACTCCTGCAGCCCCTGCAGCACCGAGCTCAGGTGCAGAGCCCCTCCCTTCTCAGCAGCAGCCGCCCTAGGTGTGCATGTCTGGGCCTGTCTGAGTTAAGTTCCAGCTTCCCTGGTTGCCACCGGACGTGGGCTCCAGTGACGGCCCCCCGGGGACACGGCTTCCCTCCAGTCACTGCAGGGCTGTCCCAGGTGTCAGGGGTCCATCAGAAAGCCACTGCCCATGGAGAGGGCACCCAGCCACACAACTCTAGGGCAGCATCACAGAACCGTGGCATGGGGCGGGGCAGGGGGGGGTGGTCCCTGGAGCTGGGTCCTCAGGCAGGGGGCCATGACCAGAGCCAGAAGCCTGGCTCTCGGGAGTCCAATGAGAAGCAGACAAGGGAAGGGAACAGGGCGCAGCTCCGAGCCCCATGGTGACTGGCTGCTGGGCGGAACGTCCTGGCCTGGGGAAACCCGGGCTCAGGGCTTCTGCGGGAGCCACTGCCCCAGCCCCCAGGGACAAGGAGACCGCAGACAGGTGCGGACGCTCCTGCCACTTCTCTCTGGTGGTTGGGGAGTTTCAGCAAAGAGGTGCCCCTGTCCCCCAAAACACACAGGGAGGTAGGATAAGTCTGGCCTGCCCAGGCCTCCAACCAGGCCCTCCACTCCCTCGCCACCATGGCGTCTGGACAGCCCATGTACTCCTCGGGACTTGGGGTGCAGGCACTGGAGTACATGTGGTAGCTGGGGACCCTAAAACTCGGTGCCCAGCATGCCCCTTCACCGCTCCCCTCCTGCAGCCACTGCTGCCCGCCCCTGCCCCTTCCCAGGTACCCTGAGCTTCACCTGGTCCTGAGACCCGACCCTATGTAGCCAGTACTCCTCTCCCCTGTGTCTGCACAGGGGTCCCAGCAGCCCTGGAGCCAAGCAGGGCCCCTTGAGCCACCGGGGGTGGAGGTGGGGGCCTGGCCACTGGCTCTCAGCTTTGGGGCTGCACCCTGGGCTCCACCGTGTGGCCGCTCCCAGAACAGGCCATGCCCAACACAGCCCGGGGCCACCCGAGGGACACTGCCTCCCAGCCCTCTCCCCGCCGTGTTCCTGTTGCCTGCGTGTCCCCAGCCCCGCTGTCCAGCTGCCTGGGTGGGGGTCCCATCCAGGAGGGGCCCATCTCCTTCTCTTAGCGGGAGCTGGGCAGGGCTCAGAGGGGCACCCACTGCCATCAGCTGTTACTGTAACCGTGGCAACAACAGGACCACCCAGGGCCACTGTGAGGGGAGTGACCCTAAGGACTCCAGACACGCCTGGGTTCTCGCTGCTCGACCTCCCAGAGCCTCGGCTTCCCCACTTGTCAAGGAGTGGGACAGGAATGATCCCTGCCTCACCGGCCTGTGGGGAAGCTGGAGGGCAAGCTTGGGCACAGCCGGTGGGGTGGACAGCCTGTGCCCCTCGGGGCTGCAGCGGAAGATGAGGGGAGAGGGCGCCTGTGCCCCCTGAGGTAGGCAATGGGGGTGGCCGGGCCCTGCCCTTGGCCAGTCCTGTGAGAACAGGGAGCAGGAGCTGAGGTGCTGACCCCAGCGCAGAAGCAGGCAGGTGAGCTGAGGGGCGGTGCAGAGCCACCCTATGCTGGGTGGGGCCAGTGGCCTCGAGGTGGACACTCGGGGCCATGGGGCAGATGCAAGGGCTGACCTGGTGGCGGGATAGAGAGAGGGGAATGCAGGTGCCCTGGAGGGACAGGCTTGGCTGCAGTCACATGTGCCCTGGGCTTGGAGGAGAGAAGGGGGCGCGACGGCCACCTCTGGATGGGAGGGGGCAGGGGCTTTCTGGGGAGAGGGGTGGGCTTGTGTGTGCTTGTGGATTGGGGCAGAGAGAGCGTGGGACATTTCCCACCATGCCAGAAAGGACTTTCCAGTAATCTATAGAGGGCAGGAGTAGTCCAGGCACCCCTGAGGCCTTCCCTGAGCCAAGCACATTGGGCCAGTTCTCTTGCCAGGGGGACTTGCTCTGGCCCCCAGTCCACCCTGGGAACCCAGGGACCAGACCACAGAACCAGGCAAGGAGGTCGCACGCCCACCCAGCCCCGGTTCCTATTTTTGGCGCTAGTCCCAGGCATGGCTCCAGCAGCATTTACACCTGTACCCAAAAGCTGGCCCTTTGTGCCCCAGGTGGCTTGGTGCAACCCTGGCTTGGGGATGTGGGCCATGGAGACCCTCGGCAGTGGCCCTGGAGTGGCCTAGTGCCCATTAGAGCAGACTGGGCGTGAGAGCAAAGCCAAATGGCAGCAGCCCCGCCCTGTGCCCTCAGGGGACAGAGCCTTGCCCACTCTGCTTGTTGGCACCTCCATTCACTGGGTCCCTGGCCAGAAACCTGTGGCCCCCCTCTCTCCCCACGTCCGACCAGCTGCCATCTGGCTCCCTGCCCCGGCTTGCTGGCCCAGCCTGGGGCCCCACTGCCCCTTCACAGCCCTGCCCTGTCTCCTGCCTCTGCTCCTCCTTTCACCCTCCCCACAGCCGTTCCACCAGGTCTCCCTTCTCCCAGGGGGCTCCGGTTCTCCGTCACTGGCTCCGGGGCACCTGAGCACCAGCCTCCTCCACTGGGCAGTGGCCTGGGGCAGTACCAGCCTGGCCTGCAGGTGCCTGGGACCATGTGGGCCATAGCGACCAGCCCAGAATAGGGGGAGGGGTCTCTGTGGCCCTCATACCGCCCTGCCTGGGGCTTCCCCCATGGATGCCAGAGAGCTGGGTGTCGCGTCTCATGGCATGCCCCACCCCCCAGGATCGGGTGTCCCCAGCTCAGCGACTTGTATTTATAGCTTGGCCCCTGTTCCATTGCCTTGCGGGGAGGGAGTGGGGGAGGAGCTGTGGATAGTGTAGGGGGAGTGGGGGGCTCTGCTGAGGGGAGGGGCCTCTGGAACCCGGAAGGAGGGGTGCCAAGTGGAGGGAGTGTGTGGAGGAGCAGGTGGGGCGGCTAATGGGAGGGATGGAACCCACAGGTATATGGATGGCAGGGTCTGGGAGGATGGGGGCCGCCTGACTGGCGGGTGAGGGGGACCTCTCTGGGTGGGGTGGGGGTGCCCGCCCCGCCCTGCGCACCTGGCAGCGGCTGATAATGTCGGCGTCCGTGGCCAGCAGGTCCACCACCTTGCCTTTGCCCTCGTCCCCCCACTGTGCGCCCAGCACCACGGTCACCCGGGAGCCGCCGGTGGCCGCCTCCTGCTGCAGCCGCCCGCGCTTAACGCCGCCGGCGCCCGGGGGCCGGTCGTTGGAGGCGCGCGTCCCCGACATGCTCGGCCGTCCGCTGCGCGGGGCCGCCGGCGCCCGGGCCATTAAATGGAGCCGGGCCTGGGCGGGGGCGGGTAGGGGGCGGGCCCGGGCTGGCGCCCTGACGCCCTCAGGTGACCTCGCTGCGCCCCGCCGCGCCCCTCCCCGCCGCCCGAGCGGCCGAGGTGGCGCGCGCGGCACTTCTGCAGGGGCACGCTGACGGGAAGGGACTGGGAGCCCCGGGGAGGCCCCGCGGGCCCGCAGTGGGGTGCTGCCGTCCGCACCCGGGCTGGGCCACGGCGGTCGCCCCCAGAACGCCGATGAGAAAAGTCACCCTCCTGGAAAATAGGCCCTATGCGCCCTCACGCCACCTCTGCCAGGCCCAGGGTCTCGGGGGTCCATACTCTACCGGGCGCATCCCTTCCAGCGCGGGGGAGTTGCGGTTTGCAAAAGATGAGCTGGGGCTCCCCCCACTGACCCCGCGGGTGGGCCTGCTCAGGGGCGCACCTGTGGCAAGGTGAACTCCCCTTCCCAGCCTACCCCACATAGTGCTCTGGGACGGGCATGGGCGCGCCCCCTGGTGGCCGCAAGCTTGGCATGTGCCTCCCCGCCTCCACTGTACTACCCTCCCCCAAGCCAGTGCACCCAGGACTCCCAGCACTGCACTCAGCCCCCCAGTGAAAGGAGTCTGTGGGAGAGCAGCCATACCCCAGGGCCATCTGGCAGCCCAGGATACCCACCCGCTCCCCTCAGGGCTCAGGCCTCCTTCCTGCTCCAGCCTGGAAGGGATGGCACCGCCATGAGGGAAGGGTGGGGGGCTCTTATATTCCCAGCTCTGCATCCTGCTGGCACTCCCTCAGTGCACCGAGGACACTGGCTTGTCACCCGTGGGCTAGCCTTGGGGGACAAGCAGGTGGGGTCCGGGACCCAGCTGCATCTACGAGTCCCTCTCCCCAGGGCTGGCAGGAGTGCCCTGATCCACAGTCTGGGCTGTGGTTGCAGAAGTGTCTGGACCTCCCAGACAAGGTTCCCAGGCTGGCTGACCCCCATGCAGGGTTCCCAGGACCCCCAGGCCCAGTAGGAAAAGAGGTAGCCGATTCACCCAAAGGTCACACCTGGGGAGTCAGTGATTCATATGCCTGGCAGAGGACCTGCACACCTGCCCCCCACCCTGCAGCAAAACCTGCTCCCAGCCAGCCTCCAGCGGAGTCCCCAGGCCCCCAGAGGTGTTTACCCAGCATTTCGACCCCGGCCCTGATCTGGGGTGGTCCCTTGGGCTCCCTGTGCCCCAGCCCCTCCTCGGTGACAAGGGGACATGACAGTTCCTTTCCCTATGCGTCATGGGGGTCAGTGATGTCACGTGGGTTAGTGTCCCTAGGAGAGAGGCTCCACATGGAAATGACACGTCGTGGGCCTTTGAGGCCCTGGGGGTGACCGAGTGGGACAGTGTGGGCATAGGCTGAGCAGACCCCTGCATTACCAGCTCTGGAAGAGGTGGAGCAGGTGGCAGAGGGTGGGTGGGACCTCACGGGAACCATAGCTGCAAAAGTTGTGGAGGGCCCAGCAAGTCGAGTGCTGGTAACAGGGGAGGGGATGCAGGGAACTTGGGGGACAGTGGCTGGCTGGGCAGATAAGGGAGAGGTGGTTCTGCAGTAGAGGGGCCAGAGGGCAGGTGTCCTCGGTTTTGTTTTTTTCTCAGATGGGAGAAGCTGAGTGTCTCAGTGCCCTCCAGAGGCCCGTCAGAGGTGGGGAGTGCTTCTCCCAGGCCCCCAGGGACAGCGCTGAGGGCCTGAGAGGGTACGCTGGCCAGCAGATGTGAGAGGGGCTCATGGGGTTACCCTGCCCTGTGGGGCCCCAGCCCAAGACTATAAATAGCGTGCGGCCCGCAGGGGGTGTTAGGAGCTCTTCTAAAAACAGCCTTGTCCAGGCCCAACAGCTGGGCCCAGGCGGTCACCTGGTCCGGCCCAAATTAGACGGCCCGGCCCTGGGCCCTGCACGCGGTGGCTCCATCCGTCCTGCCCTGCCATCCGCTCCCTGGCGCGACCAGCCACGTGGATGCAACTGTCCCTCGTCTGGACACACCTCACAGGGACCCTGTGGGCGCTGCAGCCCCGGACCCCAAACTTAAGCCGCCCACCGCCACAGAGCCAATCCCATGAGAG
Source organism: Myrmecophaga tridactyla (assembly GCA_004026745.1). Taxonomy (NCBI): domain Eukaryota; kingdom Metazoa; phylum Chordata; class Mammalia; order Pilosa; family Myrmecophagidae; genus Myrmecophaga; species Myrmecophaga tridactyla. The sequence continues at coordinate 61,978 of PVIY010010184.1, forward strand.
GGTGCACCCACTCTGTGCACGCCCCCCGGGAGCTGCTGTCCCGTCTCACTTCCGTGGGCTGGTTGGTACCCTTCAGTTAGGAAAATGGGGTTCTAGGCACCTCGTCACACTCTCCCCCACCCCTAGGGTCTTAAGGGACCCACCTGAGGATGGGGGGTGGGGGTGGGGGTCCTGCTTGCCAGCGGCCCAGGCCAGAGGGACTTCGACATTCCTGAGCCCTATTTAACCTGCAGGCCTCCGGGTGCCGGGCTGGGGGCCGAGTCGTATAACTCGAGCACACTGACACTGGCGGGTACCTGGAGCGGTGCATCGGCTGCCCAGCGTCGGCTTGGTGGTCTCCTAGTGGTTACGCCACACAAGCATCCGACCCGCTTTTCCACACCCAGGCCCTGCCCGAGGAGTGGGGCCTGCCCACAGCTGCTCTCCCCCGGCAGCAGGAGCTGAGACTCCCCCTGGGCCCGCTCACACCTCGGAAAAGAGTCCTGAGGACAGGGTACACAGTGAGGAGCCAGGCACAGAAGAACCCGCGGCCTGTGGATCCGCTTATTCCAAATGCTCCGAAAAGGCAGATCCATTCCCCACAGACAGAAAGGCTCCTGGCAGTTGCCAGGCCGGGGGTGGGGCAGGGACTGGCTGCAAAGGCGCCCGAGGGAAATGTTGTGGGGGGGATGGAAACATTCCCCAATTGACCGAGGTGCGGATGCTCAACTGTGTAAGTCTGAAGTGGAGAAATCATGCGCTCACAAAGGGCATGTTTTCTGGCATGTAAATCGTGCCCGGGTGGAGCAGAGGCGGGGCCTGCTGTGCCAGCCCTCAGCACTCTAGGAACTGCCCCAGCCCTTGGGGCCCTGGGGGCCCCCATGCAGGAAGGCCATGGACTTGTTGAACAGACAAGCAGATGAAAGAAGGCACACAAGCAGCAGACCCGACTGGGGTCAGGCAGAGAACAAGGCCATCCTAGCAGGGCCTCTGCAGAGCCTTTGCACTGGTGGAGGCCCCTTCAGACTAGGAGCCCGGCCCCAGGTCAGGGGCACCCCGTCTGTGTCAGGAGGCTCGGGGGAGGGCAGAGTGGATGGAGGCAGTGGACAGATCAGTCCCGGGGAGTTTGGGGAGTGTGGCTGATTGAGGGGAGTTTTGGGCGAGACGGCCCAGCTGGGGTCAGGTGGTGGTCACAGGTAGGGGCCACGGGGGGAATTCTCCTGCCTGAGGCAAGGTCCCTCCCGGCCCCCTGTGCTCCCTCAGAGCCCCACCCCTCTGGGCCCCCTCGATCCTCTCCTTCCGCTTGCCCAGAAGCTTCTAGAGTGGCCTGCACTTGTGGACGTCCTGCTTGTGCCTCACGCCTGCCACCACCGGACTTCTGACCTGCCCCTGTGTCGACTGCAACAACAGGGCTGCAGCCACTGCCCGCCGAGTGCTGGGTGTTGCTAATTTAGGAATATTTGCTGAGCACCCACCCGCCAGCCCTCTGCTGGGCATGGGGCACAAAGGGCCGAGGGAGCCCAGCGGACCTTGTCCTCAGGGCCCAGTCATCAAACTGGGGGCACGGGGGCAGCCACGGGAGTGAAGGCACCAAAGACATGGAGGGTCAGGAGAGCGAAGTCTTTCCTCTCAATTCTCAACTTGAGGGGGTCACTCCCACAGCTGTTCCTCCTGTTCCCACCTCCACCACAGTGGCAAACGCCACCCACTGTCCACTGCCCATCCATCCACACCACCACAGCTGCCGCTGGAGGACGTGGGGCTCGCCCCCCCCCACCCATACTGACCATCGCCCATTCCCCCTGCCCACCCCTGCAGCCTCTGAACACAAGCCAGGCTGGGCAGGGCCGCCCCTTATGGGTGAAAGGCGCCTGGCTGCAGGGAGGGCACCTGCCCAAATATGGGGTGGAGCATGCAGGGGCAGGGAACGTGCCCTTGCTGGGTAGGGCCGTGCAGGGGGTGAGGCGGCAGCTTGGTGGGTGCCCCCGCAGCCCCCTGCACCCCACGCCCCCCATCCTTTGGGGTAGCCAGGTCAGGCAGCTGGCCCCGGGGCCTGCCATCATAGTGACTGTGGGGAGGACAGTCCTGGCCGCCAAGCAAGGCTGACTGCCCCCACAGGGGCTGGACATCCACACTAGAGCAGTGGCTCAGATACGGGCCCCACGGCCCAGAGGTGGAGGGTACCAGCCCCAGCTCTTCTCACCACCCACCCATCCCCACTGCACTGCAAGGCAATAAAGATGCAAACGGAATCGTCTTTTGGTCACAAAGCACTCTTTGCTCCAGCCCAGCTGAGCAGACAGGAAGAGGGCGCTATGGGGAGCAGGAGCCTTTGAGGTGGGGGGAGGCGGCTGGTGAGGATCCAGGTGCAAGGTCCGAGGGAGAGGCCCATCTCAAAGGGCTGTGCAGGCCCCCCGAGGGCCGCTTGGGGCAGGGAGCGGATGCAGAGCCGCCTCCTGCCAGCTGCAGGTGCGGGACAGGCAGCGGGGCCGGGAGGAGGGACAGCTCCCAAGGGTCTGGGGCGTGCAGGTGGGCGGGAGGGCATGTCCAGGCTGGGGCTAAGCTGGCGCCCCACTGGCGCCCCGGTGTCCCAGGAGGGCCTGGAGCCGCAGTTCTGGCTGGCTAAGGCACTGAGTTGGGGCTTCCACGGTCCAGCCCCAGCGGGGCACAGGCAGGAGCCCCCGCTCAGCAGCACATCCGACGGCCACGGCTCTCACCGGGCTCTGGGCTTGGGGCAGAGGCCTGTGGGGGGCGGAGGAGAGAAGGGCGTCAGGGCAGCCCTGCTGGAAGCAGCCCTGGAGCCCACTTCAGGCTATCCAGGCCCCTGGCCCTCAGCACTACTGACCCATGTGGGGCATGGCACGGCCCTTTCTCTGGGGCAGCAAAGCCGCACAGGTGGGAGGCGCTGGTCGCTGCCCTCCATCCAGGCCCCAGATCCACACCAACCCCACCATGGCCGCAGTCGGGGCCCCCAGGCACCGCCCATCTCCTCCCCCTGGGCTGGACCTTGTCCTTGGATCTGTTTCTACATCGGAAACTCAGGGCACCAGGCCCTCGGCCAGTCACCCTCGCTGGGCAGTGCCCCCCAGTGCCAGGTGGTGTCCTTAGCCCCCGTGGGCCCTGGGCAGGCTCAGGTTTGAGAGCCTCTGCTCCTAAGGAAATACGAGCAGCATAAACAAGCCAACTGGGCCCAAATCACCCAAGACAGGGATTTCTAGATCACTCCCCCTTGAGGGCCCTGAAGGGGTCACGTCCCAGGCCAGGCAGGGGGCAGCAAGTCTGGGGGTGCGGGAACAGTGGGCCGTGCCAAGGAAAGGCAGTGCCCAGACAGAGGGGCTGTCAATGGGCAGGACACAGGGCCCCCACTGGTCACATCTGGGACAGCAACAGTGACGGGTGACAGCACACAGGGCTTTGCTATTTAAAGTGGAGGGAAAGCTGGGCATGGGAGGTACGATGAGTTCAGGGTGGGCTCATCTGAGACCCCATTATGTGGGGCCAACTGAACAGGGCATCTCAGCCAGAGACTCGGACGCCACCAGAGGAGCAGAACCTGGGTGCTGCAGACACCGGAGGAGAGACAGGGGAGCAATGCTATGTGAGGGGTAGAGGGCTGCTCTAACCCCTGTCTTTAAGCCAGCATGGCTGCTATGGCAGCCCTGGCAGATAAGTCAGGGAGTCCACGACTCGGTCAAGTGGCTGGCAGGGCGGGCAGCAGCGAGGCAGGGGCTGCCGCCGGGAGGGGCAAAGCAGGCAAAGGGCAGGCACTACCCAACTTCCTGTTGGAGTGATACTTTTCCAAATAAAAGTTGGGACAAAGGAGGGGAGTAGGATTCTTTGTTCCTGCTCTTGGCCACCCAGGATGGCTGACCTAGGCAGAGGGGAGGCCTGGCGGCCAACGAGGGCCAACCCTGGGGGAGGGGCAGAGCCAACACCTGCTGTTGCCCTTGGCAGTGAACACCAGGCCCCAGCCCCCCGAGCCCACAGGCTGCACCCGCCAGCTGCGCCCCACACCCAGAGCAGCGACCGGTTGGGGGGGGGGTCCCAGCCCCCAAGAAAGATGCCGGCACTTCCCTGGGAACCTGTGTGGTTGGTTCTGAAAAGAACACAAGTGGCAAACACCCCAAGGAGGGTAGAGGCTGCACCCACAGTGTACCTGGGCCTGGTCACGCCCCACTCCTGAGCCCTGGGCTCCTTGGGGTGTGACCTGAGGGTTGCAGGGCCCGACTGGCCACCAGGTCGACCTGATAAGGCCAGAGCCACTGATGGCCCCAACCAGGCCTGCACCGGACTCCCACCCAGGCCAGGCCCGGAGGCGGTGGATACCCCACGCTGCATCATGAGCTTCTCGGGTCCTGGCAGTGACCCTGACTCTCCTGCCCAGAGCATGGGCCCAACCTGGCCTCAAGACATGACCTTGTGGGGGGAGGAGGAGGGCGGCCACTCCTCAGAGCAGGGGCAGTCTCTCTGTCCCAGGCAGCGTCTGCCCATGGGACCGTTCTCCCCCACAGCCTCCCTCGGGACAGCACCAGGGCTGGAGCAAAACATGGGAATCCCAGAATCTGCCCAGAGCAGCTGAGCGGGCACCAGTGAGGCCGCAGTGTAGCAGAGACTGCTAGGGCCACGGGCACTCAGACGCAGCAGAGCAGCCTCAGCCTGCCTGCCAGCCCGAAGACCTATTCCCCAAAGGCTAGCGCCCCGAAGATCTGCTCCCCAAAGGTGCCCCGAAGTCCTGCTCCCCAAAGGCCCGCGCCCTGAAGGCACCCTGGTGGCCCTGCCCAACCTGGCCAGTGGGCCTGGCAGGCCCTGCTGAGGTTGCGTCTCGCCGAGGAAAGGAGAGGCCAGCTAAGCACGGCTCCCAGGGAGGGCGAGAGGGCAGGGTGGGCTCAGCGCCCACCAGGAGAGGCAGGGGGTCTGCGGCTCGCCCAGGCGGGCTGGAGAGAAGCCGGGTTAGCAACCAGGGAGCTGGGCAGCAGACGGGGGCCGCCACCCCCCGCTGCCACTGTTAGTCCCCGCAGAGCGCCAGGCTGCATACGTACCTTACTGGATCACACAGAATCTTTTTGTTTTATTATCATCACACTCAGGGGCAACCTCTGCTTTCAAATAAAAGAAACGCACTCACCAGCCAGTCGCACACGCGCAGCCCTGAACTCGGAGGGCGCCGGGGCACAGCGATCACGTGGGCTCCCTCCTGGGCCACTGAACCTCGGTGCAGCCGAGCCGCCTGGGGCTGGGGCCGGCCTCCCTCCCCACCCAGCGCTCACTGTGGTCACCCCGGGCCCGGAGGCTGGAGCCAGTGGGTGAGGGGCCGGCACCCCCAACCCGCCGAGCCCGGGAGCTCAGCCGCCTCCTCTCCTTTGGGACGCGGGGACAAGCCCGCAGAGCCGCCTGCGCATTTGCAGAGCCCCAGGGGGAAGGGACAGGGGCTGAGCAGCCGGCACGGGGAGGACAAGCTGGCACTCCACGCCCCGGTGCCCCTGGCCCTGCAGGCCTCGCCCCCTGGCTGCTCCTGCCTCGGGATGGAGAGGACACCCTGAAAGGGGCTCGGAGTTACCTTCCTGGGTCCTGGGCTGGCGCTTTCTTCGCCTCCTGCCCGTCGCCTTGGAGGCCCGGCCGCGTGCCCGCGGGAGTGTGCCCGACCCCGAGGAGTCAGTAACGGCCTCCTCGGAGAAGGACCCGTCTAGTGATGTGTCCAGCGCGGACTCCAAGTCCTCTTCGTCCTCTCTGGGGAGGCTGGCGCTGGGGCCACAGGTCGTGGCGTCCCCATGCCCGTGGGACTTGCTGTTGGCCTCGGCCTCCGGGCGTGAGCCCCCGGCCCCGGCGGGCTGAGTGGTGAACAGCTGGAGGGGCTTCAGGGCCTGCGCGCCTCCCAGGGCCACGGGCCAGGACCCCACCGGGGGCAGGGGGTGCCGGGTGTCCTCCGAGGCCTGGGGTGTGCTGGCATCTGTGCACCCAGGGGATTGGGAGCTGGGCAGGGCTGCGTCCATGAGGTCCCAGCCCCGGGGCTCAGGACCAGCGGCGGCAGCGTCCAGGAGCAGCTCCGAGGTGGGGCCTCCTGTGCGCTCTCCTGCGGGGTCCATGGTGGCCACTGGGGAGGGAGGGGCAAGTGAGGAGGGTAGGCCCCGGCCCTGGGAGCCCTGCTGTTTGCTCAGTCTCCTGGATCTCTCTTCTTTGTGTCCTGCTGGCCTCTAGGCAGGGCTCCCAGGGGCAGGATGGACCTACAGGTCCTTGGTGAGTGTGCAGCGTGGAGGGCAAGAGACACGGGTCCGGGGAAGGGCACAACTTGCCTCTCCCGTCACGTCACTGATGGACAGGGCCAGTGGCACCCGTCTCTCCTGCCCACTGGGGCCAGTGGACGGATTCCCCAGCCCTGTGCAGGCAGAGGGACATGGAAGCACCCCAAAGTGAGCAGACGAGGCAGGAAAGCCCCACGCTCTTTGCCACAGGCCAGAGGCTGGGGGACGCCAAGGGGCTTTACGTGCGGTCAGGGGGGATGCCTGGAGGAAGCAGAGGGACTGCGCTGCAAGAACAGCCAAGGGCAGGTTTGGTGGGATCAGGGCTGAGGAGGTGGGTGGGGTCTCACCAGGCTCCTTGGCCTTCAAGGGGTCCACAGCAGCCACCCTTTGGCCCCCATCTGCGTCCCCTCGGCCACGGGCAGTCTTCCGCAGCTGGAAGCCTTTCCTGATGTCAGCCAGCAGCGCATCGATGACACACACCTCCTCCTGCCTCCCGGCACCCCTCCTGACTGAGAAGGGCCCAGAGACCCTCAGAGAGGCCTCTCATGGGGTTCCCGGGCAGGAGAGCCCTCCAGAAAGCACAAGGCTGTCATTGGGGAGGAGTGGGGAAAAGGGGAAAGGGGAAAGGGGATGGCAAGACTTGTGGGGGTAGGGGAGTGGCTGCAGAGGGGAGAGTTACTTGGGAATTGGGGAGCAGCTGGGGAGGATAGGAGTGGCTGGGGATAGGGTGAAAGGTTTGGGAGAAGGGAGCTGTTGGCAAGGTGGGGAACAGCTGGGAAGGGAGGGAGCAGCTGGGAAGGGAGGGAGCAGCTGGGGAAGGGGGAGCGGCTGGGAAGGGGTGAGCGGCTAGGGAGGAGGGAAGTGGCTGGGGAAGGTGGGAAGTGACTGGGGAGGGCCCGCACTGGAGGAAGCCCACCCCGCCCACGGTGGCCCCCCACAGCCTGCCTGCCCACCCAGCACCCACCAGGCTTCCCGTCCTCCCCGCGGGGCCGCCGCGCCTCCTCCTCTGCCAGCTGCTGCTTCCTCCTCTCTGCCTTCACCGCCAACTCTTTTCGGTCCTTGTTCTCCTGCACACATAGGCATGGGGCCCGTGTCGCCCCAAGCCCAGGATGACCCACAGGGGTGCCATGGGACAAGAGGGAGACAGCAGCGAGGGGGGATGGGCCCAGGCCAACGCCCCCAGCCTTGCCCACCTCACGGTGCAACACCAGCCCTGGAAGAGGAGGTGCGGCAGGCTAGGCATGCTGCCCATGCACGAGGGGCCCTGGCAGAACCCTGGCCTTTCTAGGCCCCGTGCCCGCCCGCCAGCACCTTCAGGGCACGGATGAAGAGGTCCCGGAAGGCCTTCATGGTGCTGAACGTGTCCTCCAGGGACAGCTTGTTGGGGTCCTCACATAGGTAGTCAGCCAGCACCAGCTTCTTCTCTTCGATGGCTTCGAACACGTGGTCCAGCTCCCGGGAGGTGGCAATGCTGTCCTGGGGGTCACAGCAGTGTCACCCAGGTACTCAGAAGGCAGGTGGAAGGGACTACAGCCCCCCAGGGTAGGGTGGGAACCCC
>PVIY010010185.1:0-69691 GCA_004026745.1 Myrmecophaga tridactyla
ACGCAAAATAATCTCTCAGGTCTATACCCCTTCAAACCTTTGCTATATATGCTGGGATGGAACCCTCTTCGACTGTTATGGTTCATCAAGGGTTTTTAGTTAGTAGGATTCCATGTTTAAAGGCTTTTGTTACAGAACTCCATAATTTTTTTTTTTTTTTTAAGTACAACTCATGATCCCAGTATGGAATTCAAGTTAGGGCCTGAAAGTCTGAATTCAGACTGACTTTGGTGTCTACTGATTTACAGTTTCTGTTCCCTTTCTTAACACACGCCAGGCATACCCTTTTAAGTTATATCGATCTTTACTCTTAAGGCAATTTATTTTGGGGTTTCCTTTGCCAATCACTGCCACTGGGTTGTGGTTAGGGGCATCAAAGTCTACCATAAAGATATTCCTATGTTTGAATCTTAAAGAAACAAGGTTTGGGTTTCTTCCCTTCCTGAAGTCTCTGTATCTATTACAAAAACTTTCACTTCCTCACCAAAGCTCTGCACAACACAATTAAGTGAAAGGATTCCATTGCATATTTTCCCCAAGGCTGTGACTGTGGTGTTTGGCCTCATATCTATATATTGAGAGTGGCCCTCAAGAGCAAACAAGGGTGAACTTCAGCTCTGCCTTCTTCACTGAAGGGAAAAGATGAATAATCTCAGATGGGGTAGTCCACTATAATCTGAACCAGGAACTAGAAAATCTCAGAACTAAAGATATTCTCTTCCCACCCCTTTTCTTTCCTTTTCCTTCCCCTTTACTCCCCTCCCATCCCCTGAGTATAATCTGCTGAATTATGATCAAGTATTATTGCTTTAATGATACAGGGGTGAATAAATACAAAATACAAGTGATCCTAATTTGAAGTCAATAATTCAAAGGGAACACAAAATAGCAACGATTAAATAAAGTCTGGATTACATTTATCCTTTTGTTTTATTATTATTCTAGGTCACCATAAAACTAACGCAATATATTTTCTGCCACCCTGAATCCCTCAGACAGAATTGTCTCTCTCCCCTTTGCATTCCCATAGTACTTTGTTCATATCTCAGTTTTACCATTTACCACACTGCCTTGTAATTAGTTGCTTATGGGTCTGTTTTCACTGCTAGTCCAGGACCCTCTAGGGAAGAATCTGTTCATGTTCAAGTCTTTTTCTTCCTAGCTTGAATTAGACTTGAGCACAGTAAAGTTTCCATAAAATTTGCTGAGTGAATCCAGGCACATCTTGTGTAGCCATATAAAATACCCACGTCACCCTCTTGTGGCTCCCTACCTGCTACTGTACACTTTCTTTCAAATTAAGGCAGTTCCCAGAATCCCAGCACCCTTGAATGAGGCCTTGGCTCCTTGCCTCCTTCTTGCAGGCCTGTTCCTTGGAGATCAGACCCAAGCACTGCCTGGATCTAACCTGGAACAGATAGATCTCTGGCACCATGATGGAGCACTGCCTGGGTGCATTTCCTATTCTTCTGGGCTCTTTGGTTTTCTTCTGAATGTTAGATTGACACTGAAGTCTACATTCTCTTTTCTATTTCTTGCTCCAGTGGGGACTATGTTAAAGATTTCTAAGACTTTGGACATTGTAGCCTCCACCCTCCACTTCCTGCTCCGCTTTATTTGGTTTCTACTTGCTCTTCCTGATGTGATTGCTTGTTCTGAGCTCAGGGCAGCTGTAGGCAAACACCATTGTATACAAGGACCCATCTTTTCTGGGTGATTGTGTAGGATCAGCCTTTCCTGGTCCCTTTCTTGTGCTACTGGTAAGGAAGGAGGCATTTTCCTTTTGGGCTTTTGGAGTGCTCAGTGTTTCCTCAGCTGGATAGTTGCCATGGCCACAAGATCAAACAGACCTTCCTGGACCAAAAGCTAGAATGTGCTCACCCTCTGCAAAGTCAAAGCAAATTTGTGTTTGGTTGTCTAACTTAGCATAGAGCTGAACTTTGCTTAGTTTCCTATGACAGGGTAGGTGAGTGGATTGGCTTCAATTTTACAAAAAAAGTAGGTGTCTAAATTGATGGTATATAATGTTGTATATGTGTATCATAGTGAAGGTTTGGAGATTTCATTAGGTTGGTAAAGCTTAGCAATGAAGAACTTAAGATGAATGAGAATCAGAAACCCTGGTAGGCTGCTGGAGAGTTTAGGAATCAAAGTGGAGTATGGGTTCTGTTATGATGAGATTATAATAGGGACACAGGAATCATTGGATCCTGACCCTACATTCCACCAGACCCTTAACCAAAGGAGATACCCACAAGGGACAATGGTCAATTGGGAAACACACTACCATCCTCAAAAACTAAGCAGTAGCTGAACCCTCAGCTCAGTAAAGGGATTTCTTACTCCCTCCTCTCTAAATCTGAGGTGGTTGATTGACTTTAAAGACCTGAATTATCCCTACTTATAAGTATAGAGAAGGTCGAATAGAAGGGATAATTGTAAGAGGCAGGTCTGCTCATATCCAGTAGTAAGTGCAAGAGGAAACGCCACATACTAATGTCCTGTCCCATTAGTAAAATATGAACTGTTGATTGTCCAGGTTCTGATTAGTCAGGTTATATCTTCTTCTTTAGAGAGACCTAATAGTACAAGAGCCAGAAGACTTGTAGTGGGAAACGTTGGCACTTAAACACCAGTTTGAGTGTTTCCATTTTACTGAAGCATAGATCTGGGAAAGGGGTTCTAGGTGATAGCCCAGTTTTAAGGACTGGGACATTACGTGAGGACTCCATCTGGGCCCAGTGATGGGTATATAGGTGTTTGTATGTGCTGCTTGCAAATATGGAATTCAGGAGAGACAAATGCTAAACCTGAGAAGAGGGCTTGGAGTGGGTTAAATCTCTCCTCCAGCCTCAGGTCAGGATTAATAGAGAGGAACTCATTCAAATGCAGTGTGTGATGGTTGTGGGGAGATAGTAGGGAAGAGAAGACAGATACAGAGACTGGAAATTGAGACAGAACCTGACCTTTTGTTAACTTGTCCCTTGAGTTTCCATTTTATGGTCCATAATTTTCATCACTTGTTCAGTCTTTGTGTGTCTCTCTACAGCTGTCATACTCTTTTGGCAAAACTCCAGCCTGGATGAATTTAGCTATCCACCTGCATGAAATCAAGCAACTAAATATCGCGGAAGAATGTCACAACATCAAACTGCGATGCATCTCTTTAATTTCACAATCTCAATCCTTGAATGTCCTGTCACCACTGCCCAGCATTCTGTGTTTATCTAATAAAATTACTTACCACCCTCTAGGTTATTTCATACCTTTGTCTGTCTTCTCAAATTTCCTGCCCCATCCCTCACTCTGGTCTAATCATCCTGCATCCATTGTGTATAATTGAAAAGTTAGAACCATCAGACAGGAATGCCCCTTGTCTGCATCTGTATGTAGTTGTGTCTTCCCCTTCTGTTCTTCTGGTACAATGGAGAAAGTGTGCTATTCCCATCACAGACCAGCAACTCCATATGGGCTCTGGATCCTGCCCTCTCTCACCTTCTCAAAGTTTTACTCCTCTTGTTATCTCCTATCCTAAATTAGTAATTCTCCCTCTTTTCTATGGGATTATTCTCCTTAACTTGCAAACATGATTGATTCTCCTTTATCCTTAATAATCTTTATTTGATTCCCTCATCTGTCTCAAACTAACTCCCACTTCTCTGCATCTCTTCACAGTTTAACTTCTCAAAATAGTTGTTTGCCTACTCATCTCCACCATCTCAACCTCTGATTACCCTTCAGAACTCTCCAGTTTGGTCTCTTCCCTTATCACTTCACCCAAAAGTCACCAACGATGAGTCCAACTTATGTCCTCATCTTGCTTGGTCTCTCTGTTACATTAGACGCAGATGACCTCTCCCTTATTTGGCATAACACTCTTGATTTTCTTCTTACCTCTGATATTTCTGACAATTTTTTTTCTGTCTCTCTTACAGGTCCTCCTCCTCTTTGTCTTCATGCTGGTGTTTCTGAGGGCTTGTTCTGTCTCTCTACACTCTCTTCCTAAATGATTTATTTTGTGGCCTAAGATACCGTCTACATGCTGATGATCTCCATCTCACCCTCTCATTTGAGCTCCAGACATACATATCTAACCAACTGCTTGAGTTTTTTTACTTGGATATGTCATTGGCATCCCAGCCTAAACATGCTTTCCTTTTTCTCTCTCCTCAACAAATCTGCTCCTCTCATAGTCTAATAATCCATTTCATAAATGAAAAGCTTGTCCACCATTTGCCTAAGCCAAAATGTGTCCTTTATTTCTACATTAAAAAAAATCCAGTCCTGTCATTTCTACTTCATAAATATATCCTACATCTATTGGCTTTCCTTCTTCCTCACTAGGCAAAGACTCCAGCATCTGTCCCTTAAACTACTGCAATAACCCTTTACTGATCACCATACTTATTCTTTAGCTCCCTTCAAATCTGTTTTCTACAAAGATATCAGAGAAATTCTTAAAAGCAAGAACCACTGCTTTAAAAACCCTTCAGAAAAAAAACAAACCTTCAGCATCTTTATATTACATTTTTTAAAATTGAGGTATAATTTACATAGAATAAAATGTGCATATCTTTTGTGGTCTATTCAATGAGATTTCATAATTATATACACCCAACAAAAACAAGTCTGGTTTTGTATCAGAAGTTTGTGCCTTTCTACTGGCCTAGCAATATTCAATTTTATGAATATACAGCAAGTTATTTATCCTTGCTTCTATTGATGGACAATTGAAATGTTTCCGGTCTTTGGCCTGCAAATTATGAATAATGCTGTTATGAACATTTGTGTACAAGTCTTTGTATAGACACATGTGTTCATTTCCTTTGGTTAGATATTTAGGAGTGGAATTACTGGACTGTATGAAAATGTATATTTAACTTTTTAAAGAAACTGCCAAACTGCTTTCCAAAGGGCTGTATTTCAATTACATTTATAATAAAATCCAAAATCCTCACATGGCCCGAACTCTCTTCGTCTCCCACCCTATCTCACTTCAACCTTCACTTGCTCCACTTAGTTACTCAAACACACAAAGCTCTTTCCCCTTCCAGACCTCCATATGCTGTTCTACCTACGTAGTTCCTGTACTCCGTATTTTTTATCCCTTAGGCTTCAGAGAGCCTCTTCTGCCCTATCCTCCTAAGAAGGTGCCTCCTGTATTTCCATGGGTATTTTCTGTCCATTTGTTTCATAACACTAATCACTTTTTTATGATTATTTGTGAGTTGTTTTTTTTTTCTTTCTGTGTCATTAAACTGTGTTTTCCTTGAAGACATGGCCTGTGACTATTTTCCCTTCCACTCTAAACACAGTTCTCAGTATATTACCTTGCATGGACCAGATGCCCAACAGATATTTGCAGAATGAATGAATGCCTAGTGACTGGGCTTCAGATGGCCTTGCAAATTTGGGTCTCTGGATTGGACAAGGTTATCCCCCTAGACTGTTACCTTAGGAAATTAATGCTAGGGAAAGAACATAAGATTTCTTTCCAGGAAATCAGAGAACATTTCAAATAAATGTGCTTATTCATTTATATAATTGCACACAACACTTCTGAAAAGCTCTCATTCTAAGTACTTCAATGAAATAGAGTAATGAGTCAGAGTGCTTAGAAGATACAAACTGCCTTGGAACTAAGTCTTGAGAGAATCAGTGGCAAAACCCTAAGTATGACTTTTCTATAAGAAGGAATTCTGATCCAAAGTGCTGGAGTAGACCCATCATTGGAAACTATCACACCAAATCCCAGCCCTGAAAATGCCTTTTAGGGTAAATACAGACCCTTCATATCCAAGGAGTGAATTCTATTTATTACTGCTGTAGAAATGTCTTACATGGCTAAATGAGATTAGCCCGTATTGCTTTGTTTTCACCAATTGATATGAGTCCTTTAAAGATTCAAAAGGATAACTGCTTCACTCAGAGGTGGCCTAAGATGGTGAAGATGAGGTTGAATATAGAAAACTAAGGCAGAACCAGTGGATTTTCTTCTATAAAAGAAGGCCCAGAGGATTGGATCAGGAGACCAATCTGAAAGTAGACCAGGGTGTAGAAGCTGATTGATAAAGGAATATTTTATTGGTTTTAACGATAACATGCTTCCACTTTTTCCAAAAAGAAGGACATCTTCCAGTTATTCTAATTGGATAAAACTGCCCTCCCTGGGATCCAAGCTATACCAGAAAGGATTTTTAGGCTGAAAGCAATAGAAATTGACTCTGGCAAGAAAGGGGGAAGGATAGTGAGCAGCCCTAGAATTGAAGAGACAAAAAAATCAGACCCTTAGAAGGCCAAGAATAAGGAGAGCTCTAAGGATATCGGCTGCAGAAACTCATCAGCATTTCTTTAGGGAATTCCTATGCAATGATTAAGATTCAAAATCTCGCATGGGAGGACCTGGCCTATCTTGGGTCATACGCCTACTTCAGTGGGCGGTGGGGTGGTGAGATCCTGGGCTTCTAAGTTCTACCAGAGCTGCAGGGAGCAGAGATAAAATGTCTTGTCACAAAGGAATCGATGTAGAGCTGACAAATAAGCTATTTACTAATCTGGTAGTGGTGGAGGTGTCAAAAATTAGGTTAATTAAATTAATTCTTTATTAGCCTTATCAAAATTTATATAATCAAGTCATGTTGCTATGAGCTGAGTTATACAGGTGAAATAAAACACACTGATTACCCTTAAAGAAGTTACTGTGTTATCTAGGGAGACAATTAAAGACACACATGAAATTGTTCAAGTTATGCTTCCTTTGGTTGCAGGAAAAGAAAATTCATTCAGTCACTAAGGTAAAGATGCATATTTATTGCAAGGATACAGAACAGTCACAGAATCAAAGGACATGAAATCAAGTACTGCTTAGTATCAGGAGAAACTGAGAAGAACAGAAGCAGCTGGCTGGTAGCTCCATTTCTCTCTCTTGGGCCGTAGGCTCTTCTTTCCTCTCTGCTTCGTATGGGCTCCATTTTCCTTTCTCTGCAGAACAGCTTCCTTCCTTTGACTCATGAACTTGTGAATGGATGCTGTTACTCTCAAATTTATGGGGCCTTCTAACTCCAGATCTACCACTAGCAATCTTTGAGACTTAAATCAAATTCTCAGGAAAGGCTGGTAAACCATACTCATCACTAAGTGAAAGGTCACACAAAGTTGGCTCTCTAGCCAGCTAGCGTATGGGCTACTTTGGGGTCAGTAGTCATCACTAGTTCTATTTAGCTCAAGCTCTGTGTGTGTGTGTGTGCATGTGTGTTTGCACGTTTTTGGGGGCATGTGTCTGTGGAATGACAGAATAGTATATGTATATATGAATGAATAAAGAGAGGCAGAATTTGGAGCAGCCTTATAGTTGGAGAAGGCTTTATTTCTTTTATAACAATACATTTACGGTAAGTTGAAGAGGATTCATGGCTAATGCTGAAATAGAGACATTTAGCAGAGTGGAGAAGGAGAGAGTAGTATGGGAGTTTGATGAGGTAGTAGAACAGAGGGAAGATGTGGTGAGCATCTATTGTTTTTTGCCAATCAAACACTCTTTCTGCTTTTGACATGCAATAGTATCATATTTTACCTCTGGTGTCTGCTGTGGTCCCTGGGGAGAATGGTTTCATGTTGCCTTGTTCCTCTGGCCACAGACTGGCTAAATTACTTCACCCACTAAAGCCATGATTGGACCAAAGATAGGCAAGTATGCCACAGATTCTTTACGTGGGGATATATGCTCTTTGTTAAAGAAAGTCTGTTTCTGTTTCCTAGAATTGAGAGCTGTAAGAATAGAATAAATGGACCCATTTGTAGTCATTGTTTCCAGAGCTTGGGGCATCTGGGAGAATGAGGCCAACAAGCAAATAAAAGAAAATACAAGAGACACAGGATTCAACTACAATGCTCGAGCACATGCACTTACCTGGGCCTGGACTTTTCAGTGGTGTGTCAGCCTTTTCCCTTCTTACTTAAACTTGTTTGGGTAAGTTTAAGTTTTCTGTAACAGAGGGCCATGACTAATGTGGAAGGAGATCTGTCTGTATGTCTAAATTATAAAGGAAATCAGAACCCTGCAGAAAGATTGGAAAGCAGAAAAAAATATATATACTATCCTAATACAATAATGATTATTTCCTTTTATTGGAAAGGAAATATATATATATAGATCCCCTTTCATTTTTTCATATTCCTAAGCTTTAAAACGTAGCTGAAATCACAGTTCACACATTTGGTCAGTTACTGGTATATGATAAGTATTTTTTCACATTATTACATGATTTTCACAAAACTTTATCATTATAATTTTAATTCCTATTATGATATCAGAAGGATGTAGCAAGTCAACTTAACTGTTTTTGTATTGATGGATACTTAGCTTTGTTTTTTCCAGTTTTTCATACCAACAAGGTGAAATCTGACCTGAAGGAAAAGTAATTCATCTTGGGAAGTGATTAATCTCGGGATGAGAATTGGAGTGGCTCTTGAGAATGGGAGAGGGATGTACTTTGGACTTTCTTCACCCTTAGTGCTCCCAGATGAAGGGATAAAAAGCAAGAGTTGATGGTGGATAGTGTGTTGGCTGGTGCCAGAGTCCTTTTGGAAGTGACCTTTCTGACGTCATGGGCATAGCATGGGCAAAATAGCCACTTATAAAACCAGGGGAAAAAACCCTGATAAACAGAGACTGGGGAACCAGGAGGATTTCTTTATAGGTCCATCCTCTGGGTACAATGGCCCCAGGGACTGGAACATTTTTCCCCACATTCCAAGAAACTATTGCAAGTTTGTGCCTGTGGTTCCTAGATCCCTGTTTGAGAATGCCGGGCTGCTTTGGGGGCACTTGGTACCTTGAGTCTCAGCCTTCATAGAATCTGTGGCTGTGAATTTGAGTGCTTGTTTTTTCAGTGTGGATTCGGGCTGTTTGGAATATATTAGTGGTGCCATGCAAAGGTGATGTTGGGTGTGCTTTGGTGGAGACTCAGAAAGAAAAGGTATTAATCATTTGGATCAGTTTCAAGTATTGCTGGTGGCAGCATGTAAGTAACAAGGAGGAATAGTTTGTGGGCCTTCTAAATATACCTTGTTTCTGGAAATTACTTGAGAAGAAAATCTAAGGACAAGATTGAATTTTCTGCTATGATTGGAATGTGGTTTTGAAGGAGTTCAATCTGTATAATAAATGAAATATGACTTTATTTTGTGCCTGAACCTGGTGAAGTGGGATATTTTTTATAATAGTTATTATAAAACTCAGCTTTACTAATTTATCTAAAATAAAATTCACCAGTTTTAGGTATACAGTCAAATTACTTCTGACAAGCACTATCTGCTTTCTGTCATTATATTTTTATCTTTTCTAAACTTCATGTGAACGAAATCATACAGCATGGAGGGTTTGGTAGTTGTCTTCTTTTACTCAACATAATGTTTTTCAGATTCATCCTTATTGTGTGTATCCATTGTATTGGTATACCACAATTTTGAATCCATTCACCAGTTGATGAATATATGGCTTCTTTTCAGCTTTTGGCAATTATGAATAATGACACTATGAACATGTAAGTACAACTGTTCATGTGTACATATATTTTTATTTCTCTTGATAAAATAACTATAAATAGAATTGTTGGGATGTTTGGAAATTGTACATATAACTTTATAAGAAATTACTAAACTGTTTTTCAAATTGGCAGTAACATTTTGCAGTCCCACAAACAATGTATGATAATTTTAGTTGATCTACATACTCACCAATATTTGGTATCATCAGTATTTTTAATTCTACCCATTCTAGGATATGTATGTTGGGGAAATGGTATTTCAGTTTGGTTTTAATTTGTATTTTCCTAATGACCAATAATATGAGTATCTTTTCATGTGATATTGGCTATTTATGTCTTCTTTAGTGAAATGTGCTTGTCCAAATCTTTTGCTCATTTTTTTTGTTAGTTGTTTGTTTTCTTATTATTGAGTTTCAAGAATTCTTTATATATTCTGAGTATATGGTTTTGTACAGGATATGTTTGTCAATATTTTCTCCAAAACTGTGGTTTGCCTTTTCATTTTTCTAAGGGTGTTTTACTAGTCTGCTAAAGCTAAAGTTTCAAACTGGCATATTCCATCCTCTGGCCCCCCCCCAAAACACATGTTTTTTCCATATACAAATTACATTCACTCCATCACAATATCACTGAAGCCTGAAACCATTTCAGTGACAATATAAGTACCATACAAAGTGATAAACAGTAAATAATCTCATCACAGTCAGTTACAGTCATGGTCTGTACTAAGGCAAAAAAATTGCCTTTGGCTCTGGGCCTGTAAAACTCAGAACAAGTTATCTGCTGCCAATATACAAAGGAGGGACAGTCATAGGATACATATTTTCATTTCCATGAGGAGAAATTGGAAGGAAAACAGGGGTCACTGTACCTAAACAGTTCAGGAAACCCGCAGGACAATCTCCATTAGATCTCAAAATCTGAGTCATTTATCGTCAGGGCTTTAGAAAATGGCAGTCCCACCCTTTTAAAGGGCCTATGCAGCAGCCCTGCTCTCTCCAAATGCTGGGGTGAGAGTTGCAATGTCGGTACACATTGAGGGGCCCACCATTCTCTTGGTTCCACCCTCTCCAAGCTTTGGGGCAACACCTGAGATCTCTGCCATCTCTGGGGCACACAATCAACTCTTCCAGAACAGTGAGGTGGCAGCCAGGCTCACCCAATCCCCAGTTTATGCACTCCAACCTCTCTGAGGCCTGGGATGGCAAAACTCTTTCTGAGCAACAAAGCAGAAGGTGCATCCTCTGCTTCTGGGGCAAACTCACCCTCTCCACATGTATGGGTATGTCCACTCTCCTAGCCTGAGATTTCCTGGCTCCAGACCTTAGCTTCCTTGATTTTGCCTCTGAAGTCATTTTTCTTTCAATTTGTCCTTTTTCTGTCCCTTTTAGTCCAGACTGGCAATGGTTTGGTTTATGTAGATCCCACAACACTCTGTTGGTTTTTTATGAAGTGTACTGGGATTATAACTATCAAACGATAGGATTTTCCACATAATCCTTTCTGGGTAACTCCATTTCCAATCCTGGCTTTTTGGAAATGGCTGACTTGTTCCATATTTGGTTAAATCCTCATACGGGGCTCTATTCACAGAGGTCTTACTTCCTGGGAGCCCAGAATTTTCCAGACCATCCATTTCTGTTTTCTTTGTACTGAAGAGTTCAGTTCCCAATTTATCCCTTTCTTGTCACATTTTACTTATAAGCTGCAAGGAACAGCCAGGCTGCATTTTTAATATTTATTTTGTAAATTTCTTCAGCTAAGTATCCAAGTTCATCCCTCTCAAATTTTGCATTCCATCCATAAAAATCACTTTCCTTCCAGTTTGCATTGAGACATTAATTATTTCTGTCTAAAGCCTCATTGGAGGTATTTTTAGAGTTCACATTTCTCCTAACAGTCTCTTCAAATCATTCTAGGCCTTCTCTATCAAGATCCTTACAACTCTTCTAGAATCTTCTCCTTATCCATTTAAAAAGCTGTTCCAACATGTTTGGCATTTGCAAACTGCAGTATCACTCCACCTCTTGGTACCAAAATCTGTATGGGATTGCTAAAGCTGCTGGAATGCAATATACCAGAAATGGAACAGCTTTTATAAAGGGAATTTATTACATTACAAATTTACAGTTCTAAGGACATCTAAGAAAAATGTCCAAACTAAGTGTGCCAGTTTGCATCTGGATGAACCCCAGAAAAGCCATGTCCTTTAATCCTCATTCAATTAACCCAGCATCTGCTGGCTGGGAGCTTTTTGATTATTCCCATGGAGATGTGACCCACTGAATTGTGGGTAGTAACTTTTGATTAGATGGCTTCCATGGTGTTGTGACTCCACCCAGTCCAGGTAGGTCTCGATTAGTTTACTGGAATTCTTTAAAAGAGGAAACAATTTGGAGAGAGTCCCTTTTAGAGCCACAAGAACCAAGAGAGCCCACACAGCCAGAGACCATTGGAAGATGTCCCTGAGGGAGCGTCATAAAGCAAGAAGCCTGGGAAGAAAGCCAGCAGGTGCTGCCATGTTCACCATGTTCCTTTCCAGTTAAGAGAGAAACCCTGAATGTTATTGGCCTTCTTGAACCAAGATATCGTTCCCTGGATGCCTTAGATTGGACATTTCTATAACCTTTCTTTAATTTGGACATTTTCACAATCTTAGAACTGTAAACTAGCAACTTAATAATTTCCCCTTTTTAAAAGCCATTTCATTTCTAGTATATTGCATTCTGGCAGCTAGAACACTAACCCATCCAGGAAAAAATACCTTGACTCAAGAAAGGCTGATGTTTGTCATATGGAAAGGTATGCGGCTGGCATCTGCTGGTCCTTGTTCCCAGTTCCATTGCTTCCAGCTTCTGATACCAGTTGTTTCCTCTCTAAGCATCTGTGGGCCTTCACTCAGCTCCTCCAGAACACAACTATGGATTCTGACTTGCTTAGTATCTCATAGGAAGGCACATGGTGATTTCTGCTGAGCTCTGCCCATGTCTAGGCATCTGCTCTCTCTGTTAGCACTACAAGCATTTGCAAATATCTGTCTCTGTCAGCTTTGAAACAACTGTTCTCCAAGTGTCTGCATCTGAGTTTTCTCCAAAATGTTTCCCCTTTTAAAGGACTCTAGTAAAGTAATCAAGACCTACCTTGAATGGGTGGAGTCATATCGCCATCTAATCAAAAGGCCACACCCAAGCTGGGCGTGTCACATCTCATGAAAGTAATCTAATCAAAAGGCCACACCCAAGTTGGGTGTGTCACATCTCATGAAAGTAATCTAACCAAAAAGTCACACCCACAACTGGGTGTGTCACAGTCCATCTAGCCAAAAAGTCACACCCACAACTGGGTGTGTCACATCTCCACTGAAACAATCCAATCAAAATTTCCAACCCTAAACAATAGGTCTGGCTCCACAAGATTGTACTGGGATTAAAACATGGTTTTACTGGGGTACAGTAAACAGTATAGTTTCAAATCAACACAGGTATCTTTAAAAATATTTCCATTTTGAAATAATTACAGATTCACAGGAAGTTGCAAAATGTTTATATTGAGGTTCTATAAACTCTTCACTCAATTTTCCCAAGTGATAACATCTTGCATAACTATAGCATCAAAACCAGGAAATTGACACCAGTACAATCCACAGTCATTATATAGATTTTACTGGTTTTAAATGCACCTATCTGTGAGTATGTGTTTGAATTTATGCAATTTTATTACAAGTAGATTCATGTATTGGCTGCCACAATCATTGTACTGAACTATAACAGTATCTTTTGAAGAACAAATATTTTCAATTTTAATTAAGTCCAATTTATCAATATTTTATTTTATGGAGCATGATTTTGTTGTCATATCTGAGAAAACTTTGCCTGACCCAAACCAACAAATATTTTCTCCTATATTTTCTTTTAGATGTTATATAGTTTTGGCTTTTAGATGTAGATCTAGGATGCATTCATACATAGCGTGAGGTAAGGGCTGAATTTGTTGTTTTTTTTTTTTCATATAGACTTCCAACTGTATCAGCATCATTTGTGGTAAAGACTCTCCTTTTCTCATACAATTACCTGGCAACTTTATAAAAAATCATCTGACCATATATTTTTGGATCCATTTCTGATTTGATATAGTGTTCTATAGATCTATTTTTCTATGTCAATACTATACTGTCATGTTTTCTGTATTTCGAGGTAAGACAAAATATCAGCTAGTGTGAGTTGTCCAATTTTGTTCTTCTTTTTTGAAATTGTTTTGGATATTCTATGTCATTTGCAATTTTAATATAAATTTTAGAATCATATTTTCAACTTCTAAAAATATGTCTACTGAGATTTTGGTTGGAATTGACTTGAATTTAGAGATCAATTTGGGAAGAATTGCCATCTTAATAATATTGAGTATTATGATGCATGAATATGATAAATCACCTACATATATTTAAGGCTTCTTAAGCTTCTCTCATCAGTGTTTTCTGGTTTTCAGTGCATATTTTTTGCACACATTCTGTTACATTGATGCCTAAGCATTTAAGATTTATGGAAAATAGTAACCTGGAATTTATTTTAAAATTTTCAACTAAGTATTTGTTGCTAATATATAAATATACGATTGATTTTTATATATTGACCCTGTATCCTGCAAATTTACTAAACTCACATTAGTTCCAGTAGCTTTTAGGAGATTTCTTAGGATTTCTCTAATCCTAAGAGTGCTTAGACCATGCAATCTGAGAATACTTCTTCCTTTGATCTGGACATACTTTTTTCTTTTCTCTGCCTTATTGCATAGACTAGGAAATCCAGAACGATGTTAGACAGAAGTGGCAAGAGCAGATGTGCTTACTTTGCTCCCAATCTTAGAGGGAAAGCATTTAGTCTTTCATCATTTCGTATGATATTAACTGTTGGGTTTTTGTAAATGCCCTTTATTGAATTGAAAAAATTTTCTTCCTTTCCTAGTTCATTGTGAGATTTTTTTTTTTAATTATGAGTGGATGTTGAATTTCGTCAAATGCTTTTTCTGTACCTATTTAGATGGTCACATGATTTTTTTCTTCCCATTAGAAATATATTTCCTTTCAGGTCTAAATTCACCTTAAGCTTGTCAGCAAAAGATACTGGAGGTACACTGGAGGAAGTTTTCTTTTTCTGGTTCTGGCCTTACCAGCCAAGCTCCTACAGAGCATGATATTTTAGTGCTTATTTCTGACAGTGGGCAAGTTCTCTCTAGCCCTGGCTCCACTGCTTAGCTGATTAGCGTGCATGGTTTCTCCTGCTCTCAGCTCCTGCAGAGGGCAGCTTCTCCAATTTTTGATTCCTGCAGCACACGGATGCAGCTGCACTGCAACTTCCCCTTGCATCTCCTTTGGTAACTTCGCAATAGACTGTCATCAGCAAGGCACTCTCAATGAATGGCATCCACTAGCACTCCTTCATGTGGCATTTCTCAGGAGATAGCATCCCCCAGCACCCTAGGGGGCTGATTTTCAGCAAGCCTTCTGGTGAGGCATCTCAACAAGTTCTCCACTATCCAGTGAGTTGCACCCATAGTCTCTCCAATGAGTGCTAGATCCCAGCCCTGCAGTGGGAGGTGGCTTTTTTTTGTGCTCTTTTTCTCAGCTTTAGGGGTAGTGGCTACTTTTCATATGCCTGCTTCTTCTTCTTCTTCTTCTTTTTTTTTAGCATTTTCTTTAACTCGTACTAGTCAATTCCTGGTTATTCCAATCCCCTATTAATACATTTTTATATTAAATTTGCCCTGTTCAAATTACTGCATGGTTTATTTCTCCTGATTGAACCCAGGTTTGATACAGTCATGATGATATATCCTTTTTATATAGCACTGGATTTGTTTTGCTAATATTCTATTAAGATTTTTGTGTGTATGTCTATGTTCATAAAGGCTATTGGTCTGTAGTTTTTATTTTCCTGAAAATTCTTTCTGTGTTTGGTATTAAGGAAATTCTGGCCTTATAGAGTGAATTGGGAAGTAGTCCCTCTTCTTATATTTTCTAGAAAAGAGTGTGTAGTGTTGGAATCACCTCTTTCTTAAATGTTCAACAGGAAGGCCATCCAGAACTGGAATTTTCTTTTTCTTTGTGGGAGGATATTCAACTAAAAATTCTTGTTCTTTAATAGCTATCAGGCTAGTCAGATTATCTCATGTTGACAGTTGTAGTTTTTATCTTTCAGTGAATTTTTTCATTTTATCTAAATTGTAAAATAAATCTGTTCATAACAATCCACCATTATCCTTTGTTACATATAATGTAGAAATAAATTATAATGATGATATATTTACTCACAAATATTTATTGGAGTCTTCCATGAGTCAGCACATGGTGCCTTCCCTCATGGAGCTTATAGTCTGGGGTAAGAGACAGACATTAGCTCAAAATATATATATTTAATTAACAATTCTGATGAGGGTTTTGAAAAAGAGGAACAGGGCACTATGTTTGAGAATAACAATGTGATTGACATTAATCTGGGTGCTCCAGGCAAAGCCTTTTTGAGGACTTACATTTAGCTAAGACTTTAAGGATGAAAAAAAGAACAGAGTTAGTGTCTCAGTGTCTGGTGCAAGATGGAGTAGAGGGAAGAAAGAGGAAATGTTCTAGATCATTTTGATACCAAAAGAAGGCCAAGGCTGCTGGAATTTAGTGAGTCAAAAGAACAGTGGCAAGAGAGCGAGACCTACATCAGAAATCTGGAAACAAGAGCACAACTCATTCATACTTCTTTAAAAGGTGAGTAAAATAGATTGGTGAAAGGCAAGTGTGGAAGGAGAGAGACCAGTTGGTAGGCTGTTGATGAGTGGTCCAGCAAAGAAATGATAGTGGCTTGGAAAGACTGGAGTAAATGAAGATCAGGAGTGAAATAGGCAGTTAAAAAATATATTTCGGTAATGAAATTGACAGGATTTGATAATAGATTGCAAATGAAAGGAGAGGACTGAGAGGTGTTGAGAATGACTCCCAGTTTTATAGGCTGAGATAGGTGGTGTGGTCATTGACTAAGGTGAGGAAGTACGTAAGAAGAACAGATTTGTTGGGGAAAGTGATTTCTTCTGACTTGTTTACAGAATTATTTAATTGAAACGGAAGTTATTTTAATCTGTTGCATTTGGTTAATATTATACATACAATTATAAGTGCATTTTCAATGAAGAATTGGTAAAGCCTTAGCTCATGAAGACATGTATCTTAAATTGTCATATGAAGGAATTACAGATTATCTTTGGGTTCCTTGTAGTTAAAGGATTTCAAATATTGGTTATGAGATAAAAAAATGTAATCAATCATCTGGTGGTTTAGTATCCTCTTGACTGTTATGTTGGCATTACATCATTCAAACTTAACCATAGAGACTACTTTAGCTCTGCAAACAAACTAGAAATTTCTTATGACAAATTCCATGCTAAAATATACTGTTCTTGAATCAACAATGATTAGTCTTCTTGAATTTATAATAAAATGAATTCAAATAGTCAGTATTTATACAAAAGGAGAGCAATAGGACGGAGCACTTATTTTTAATAAATACACAGGAAGTCAGGGCTCAGTAAGAGCTCAGGTAGCTAACGAACCATGTCCTTTTTACTGTGGGCAGCTGTCTATTGAATAGCAACATTGGGCTTTGAGGTATGAAGAAGGAGGAGGAGGAGAGAATAATAATGATGAGGAAGATGAAGATGAGGAGGAGAGGATGAGGAGGAAAACAGAAGGGATGAAGGTAAAGAGAAAAGAGGAAGAAGGAAGGAAGGAAGGGGAGGAAAGGAAAGGAAAGGGAAAGGAAACAATCCTAACTCTCATAAGTCTGAGATTAATACATAAATGAAAGTATCATTTAGAAGAGCTGTCATAAATACAAGAAAGATTTCTTCTTAAATATCCTATAAAAAAACCCTCCCTAACATTAAATTGTCAAATACAGTTATTCATACTATTCCACTATTATCTTTTTAATGTCATTAGGAACTGTAGCGATGTCTGCCCCTTAAGTTCCTGATATTGGTAATTTGTGGCTAATCTCTCTCTCTTTTTCTTATTAAATCTAACCCGAATTTTATTTGTTTTTTTAATTGATATTTTCAGGAAACCAGGTGTTGGTTTCATTGACTTTGTCTATTTTTTTTTCTAATTTGTATCTTATTGTCTTTTTACTTCTATCCGCTTCTGTCTTAAGATGGATACTTAATTGGTTTGAGATCTTCTTTCAATAATGGCACTTTTGGCAACTTTCAGTCTTCTAAAATTTTTTTGAAATCTCTCATATGCTGATGTCCCCTTTCTCATCTTTTGTGTCTTTCTTTACTAAAATTTTAGGTTATATAATTTTTATTGATATTTATATAATGAACACTTTTTTGTACCTGTAGCATTTTTCTTCTTTTGCCTTTGTAGATTAGTACATAATCAAAAGTGCAGGTAAGAAATTAGATTTAAAGGGAAGTAGGACACCTTTTCTTCCATTTCTGTAGCTGAGAAGAGCCATAGAGAAAATTTAAAGCTGATGGAGAGGGAAATGAAGAGCTCTGGGTCATACATTTTCATTGTTTTTAAAAAATAATTTTATTTGTAGAAAGTGACAGGACTTTGAATGTTTGGGATCCTTTAAGAAAGTGAGACTAAAGCATTTTTCTTTGAGATGTTAGCAGTTATTCAAGCATAGCTTCTCCAATCTCAGGTTTTTGCCCAAGATAGGCTCTGTTGGCAACTTAGAAAACGTAACTCCCTGAGGAATGAAATCTCCCTTGAAAGATTTAAAGCATTATCCTGGAGGGTCAGCCATCTTCCAGAGATCATACTGGTGGTGCCCAAGGCCTTCACTGCTCCCCAAACCAGCCATCCTGGGCCATGTGTATTAGAAGATCCTGGGAAATGAAGAAGGAACTTGAAAGGAGTCCCAGCAGGTAGCAGTTACTCTGTGGGTGCTCTGTAACTGGGGTGGAGCCAGCTACCTTTGTAAGGAATCATCCCAATGAATACCTGTCTATAAATTGTTTGGCCTTGGACTCTAGGTCTAAGCTCATTGAACTGTGATCTGTGACAGGAGGCTCACTACCCATTCTCTACAGCACTTGATCCCTCAGTGTTTTGGGTTGAGCCATCAACAGGTGGCCCTGGACTCTTAAAACTGAATGAATTGACTCATTTTACCATAGTCCCTCCTTTGGACTATGAACTCTTTCAGGACAGAAACCAGGTCTTTTATTTCTTATATGCCCCCATAACATCGCATATAACAATGTGATCATAGAAGGGGCACAAGAAAATGCTTGCTACCTGAAAATGTGTCCAAAGAGGACAGTGGCAAATAATAGCTTTCCACTTTTGCTCAGTATTTCACAGCCTTTTTCTATTTATTGTCCCATCTGATCCTCACCACACCCCTGGGAGGTTTGCAGGATGGCGAATAGGGTCTTTCTTTTACGGATGATATAACTAGGTAAGTTACATGGCTTGCCCAAGGTAATATAGCTAATATGTGTCAGTGGCCCAGGTCTTCTGACTTCAAGTCCAGTTATTTCCAATATATGATGTGGTCTTGGAAAAATAATAATAGCAGTACAAGACTTTGGAGTCACAACATAAAAAGTATCCATAAAATCATTATTTAACACCTGACACCTAAATCTGCTTTAGAAAATTTTATAATCTGTACTCTATTCATCACTGCTTGACTGTTTCCTAAATTGTTTAACAGGTAGATAATTCATTGAATTATTCATTCACTTAAAAAATATCCTCTGGTTGCTTACTTCATGTTTGGTATCATTTGGTCCCTAGAAGTAAAAGAAATGTTGTTCATGACATCTAATAATTTAGCCTAAGAGTGTAGGGTATAATAGGCAGTGCATGCCTTTCCTATTGCTACTGTAATGCACTACTACAAACATGGTGGTTTAACACAAAACAAATTTATCTTACTGTTCCGGAGGTCAGAATTTTGAAATGGGTCTCATTGGACTTAAAATGAGGTGTCAGCAGGGCTGTGCTCTTTGTGGAGGCTCTAAGGGAGACTTGACTTTTCCAGCTTTGTGAAGCTGCTTGTATTCCTTGGCTTGTGGCCCCTTCCATCTTCAAAGTCAGCAATGTCTGGGTGAGTCTTTCTCATAAGGCCATCTCTCTGGTTCTGTATCTTCTGCATTCCTGTTCCACCTTTAAGAAAACTTGTGATTACAAATGACCTTGGATAATTCACGATAATGTCCTTATCTTAATATCAGCTGATTAACAGCTTTAATTCCAACTGTAACCTTAATCCCTCCTTGTCAGATAACATAATATCTTCACAGGTTCTAGGGATTAGGATGTGGACATTCGGCCTACTGCAGATAGAGGTTTTACTTGAAATAACATCACTGTAATCTCAAGCACCATGTACGTGATGCCAAATGAATATTATAAACCACAAATGCAGAGAGCTGGAAGCAAAGTCCTCTTCAATGATCAAGGAAATAAACAAGCAAAGTTTCAGGGAAAAGAATGAATATGGTCATGGAGAGCTGCAAAGGGTTCTTAAGCAGAGGTAATCTGATGAAGACTGTTTTTACTGTCCACAGAGTAGATTAATCTGGTGCTTGGAAATCCATGAACCTCATTTGATCATCACAGGCTTTCCCTTCTCTTTTTCACAGAAAGGAAACCTGAAGCCCAGAGAATATGAATGCACCAGGGAGGGTCAGCTGACGAAGCCACTGGCCAGATGGTAGGGAAATTTTGAGGGGTACAGGGAGAGGAGGAGGCTCTCACTTTTGCTTCTGCCCATGAGTGTTCTTGTAAACCAAAGTCTGTTTGGAATTATTCCCAGAAAATCCCTAAAATTAGCTCTTTCTGTCTTTGCTCTGGATCATCTTTTTTTTGTGGGATGAGTATTTTTCAGTGCCCACTGTTTCATAACCTTTTTCAGTTGCAGTGGTGGGTTCTGGAGCAAAGGTTGGGAGTAGAAGGAATAGGACTTTTCTTGGAACTTTTTGGGAATTTTTTTGCTCCAGCCTTAGATTGCCATTCATGTTGCTTTGAGTTATCAACTCTGGGCCCTTGCCTTAAATCTTCAGCTCATCTTTCTTTTAGCAGCTCTTTTAGGAAATGAAAAGCAGCACATTGCAGAGGAAAAGCACAGTGGAGAGAGTGAAAAAACCTGGCTTCTAGCTGTCTATTGCTAGGAAGTTCCAGGATCACAGGCATTCACTTTTCCTACTCTGTCAAATGATGATTTTAAATGGTAGGGTTTTTAGTGGGTTCTGAGAGTCTGCATTCATGATTCTGAGACCAAGCTTCAGTGGAACTTTCCCCTGTGGAGATCAAAAGCAGGACATGAACTATTGCTCCCATAGCTGCCTCCTCGTTTTCCTGACCTTATATTTTACTATCATCACCTGCTTAGGGTCTTCCTCTCACCTTAACTTGTCAATCTATTCATTGGAAATATCCTGAAATTTGTGTCTTCAGATGTCCCCCATTCATTGATTCCTCTATCCATTCATCCAACAACTAAGTGGCCATTTATGCCAAGTGGGCTAATTTCATCATCCTCAGCCTTCGTATTATGTGGGGAGGAAGTAATTCAGGTATCTCAGGTCACGAACATCTGAATGTCTGAGTTGGAAGGATATTTAGAAACCATCGAGTTTAATAACCTCCTGTTTGCAAGCAAGGGAAAAAAACCTTAACGATATTAAGTGATGTGTGTAACGTCACATGGCTAGTGAATGTCAGAACTAAGAGAATAATTTTTCCAGTTTTCCAGCCCAGTGCTGCCTCCTCTCTCCAATATCTACTGCATTCCATTAGCTGATTCAAAAACAAATCTGTAATGAGCCCTAAATTATTTCCTCCTTGAGCACATAGAATTTCTAATTGGGGAACGATGTGCCCAAATTTGCGATGAGAAACAATTAGCACAACCACAGAGGAATTATTGGGCCATGGCCTATTGTTTAGCAAAGGCATTCTATAAAGGGAGGAAAAAAGAAGAAGAAGAAAGAGAGAATGCAGTCCTTGCTAGTACTCAAAACCTTTTGTCTCCCTATTAAGCTGTGTTTGTTTGCCTAGTAAGTTATATAGTGCAAATAGTCCCAACTGTCTACCCTAATTCCTCACTGCTGCACTGGGCAGCTGATGGATAGCTCAGCCCTGTCTCATTGTCAGGCTGGGTGAATAGACCTTGGCTGAGTTCTGGCTGTGAAAGGCGGCCCTGGGTATAAAGGCCACATCCTCTCTGTGATCCAGTTGGGACAGCTCAGCACCTGCCTTATTTGCCTAAATGAGGGCAATCCAAACCCATACCACATGGGTCCAGTCTCAGAGCTGCAAGTAGGGCAATTGCCTTTGACATCTTATTTCACTCCTGCTCTGGTATTTTACTTTCCACTCCACTCTAGTTTCTACTAGCACCTCAAATTCCTTAGCTTTCCTCCTCTTTCTAGCCCCATGGAGTCTAATCTTCAAGTTAGTAATCAGATTTATTTGGTTCCACTCTTGGTTCTCGCTGGGTCATAGATCCCATTCATCCTCTAATTGCCTCACCCTGATCACTTTAGGTTGAAGCCCAATCCAATTTGCATTGGATTTAGTCCCCCGAACACCTTATCATTACACTAGGAATCACCCTACCTGGTTCATCCTTGTTGGTTTGCCTTAGTTCCCTACAAGGGGTAAACTGGGATGCAGGCCACAATGTCCATCCCTGAGACTCACCTGGATCTCTTCTCCACTTAACTGCCTGGATCTTCCACCTGCAAGTCCACCTCTTCACTTTCCTGCCCTAACTTTGAGCCTCCTCCTCAGCTTCATTTGGCAAGCCTTTCAGTTTCTATTCTTGGTTCACCCTCCATAGTTTCTCACCAGTTCTGGGCTCTAACTTGGCATCATTAGTGCTTTTAGGTAAGATACACTCCCTCCAGTTTTCTATAAAGCTCTTATGGACCATGTGACATCCTAGCTCTTTTGTACCCAGGCCTCGGCCCCACCACCAGGGAGGAATATATAGAAATGATCGATGATTTTCCTATGGTACTCTTATGTGAATGTTTTGAATCTCTTGTATACTTTAGAATTTGAAATTAATTGCAGACCATCAGGATTAAAAAGAAAAAAAGCTTAAAGATCATCAAATCTGACATTTCTCAAATGGTGGTTCTGAGACTACCTGAATAAGAATCACCTTATTAAAAATATGGACCCCAGGCCATCAACTCAGACCAACTGATTTAGAATCTAAGGGGAGGTAATCAGGATGATAATAAGACACAGCACAGTTTGATAATTACTGATCTAATCTTTCTTTCAGTTTCCATTTGGGATCTAAGCCATCCATAGCAGGCAATTGTCCCTTCTAATCTAGGTTGTCCTTGCAGAAGGGATGTTCCAAAGTTACCAGACTAACAAGACACATTGAAATTACATGTATTAAGAAATATCAAAGAAGCCATCAGGAAGTTTATTGAGTACTTTATATGCACAGAACTCTGGCTAGGCACAGGAGGGAATACTAGTTGACTAAAAATCTCAGACCAGCTATGACTCTAAAGGGAGGATACATATTTCCATTTGTGTCACAGGGAAACAGAAGCAATGTGGAAATAGTTTGCAACCAATCTTACCTTGTCATAATGGAGCTGTCAACTTTGGCAGGTAAGTCTGCTCTGATGGCTGGAATAAGTGAAATTATGTGTGGTGAAGAAAATGTGGGTCACTATTTCAAGATCTAAAATTTGACATAAAATTTTATG
The DNA here is from genome assembly GCA_004026745.1 of Myrmecophaga tridactyla. NCBI lineage: Eukaryota > Metazoa > Chordata > Mammalia > Pilosa > Myrmecophagidae > Myrmecophaga > Myrmecophaga tridactyla. The sequence goes on from PVIY010010185.1 coordinate 23,289, forward strand.
TGAAAGTAAATCTCTATGGGGGGCACCTCTCAAATTAAGACAAGCTTATGGAGAAGAAGTAAAGCCAAAATATGTAAAGAAGTTAAGGAAGATAGCTGGAGAATTGGAAGAATCTGTTGGTCAATTATAGAAATATAGATTTCAGAGTGTAAAGGCTCAGAGAAATCAAATAGATAAGTGGTTTTCAAAATTTTTTTCAGCCCTTGAATGCTTTTATCAAACAAAATCTTATGCAGAAAGACTTGAGTGATTCAGGCAGTTTGGAGGCACCAGTAATTTTATGGGTCTACTTAGCTTCTGAGTTGTGTTTGTTACCTCTAAGTAGATAATCTAACTCATTTGCTGTATTTGAAAATATAAGTAATTGCATTTATTTTAAATAAAGTTGGTAACTCAAAAACAAGTATGCAGAAATCTACTATATAAAGCAGATAAATACAGAGTTACTCTAGGTGAAGTGTGAGTGTGTGTGTGTGCGTATGTAGCCAAGCTCTCCCTCACCCCCGTCCTATCACTAGGAACTTCCATGGAACCCCTAGATTCCCTGAAAATAGATTTGAAAACTACGAACTAGCTCCTCTATTTTACAAATGAAGCAACTGAGGCCAGGTTGTTTAATCAAGGCCAAGAATACTCAAAACATGGACAAGAATGGCGCTCTCTTGGCTCTCAGTCTACGGCTTCTCCCATTTTAGTCAGAATATTTATGTGTGTGTGAGAGAGAGAGCGAGAGACAGAGAAACAGACAGAATGGTGACTCAAGAGTTAAATGTAGATAACGAACAAGCTCATTTTGAAAGGAAATGCAAACTTGAGGAAATTTTCCGAGAAGCCTTGCCATGCATTCCAAATGACAAATAGGTACAGTAAAGACATTATATTTGCTGATTATCCAGGGGATGCAGGACAATAGAAAGAGTTTTTGAAGAGAACAGCAACTGATGATGAAATGTGGTGTTTCTAATGTGGTGGGGAAGCTAAGCAGAAATTACCAATCTGAAAGCCCTGGGAGAAATACTCATAAAAAGATCACAAAGTGAGGAGGCTATCAATTGATTCCACTCAAGTCAAGACCAGTGTACAAGGAACAGTCATCCCACAAGATTAAGTAGTTCTACTGGGTTCAAGAAACATTAACACTCGCCCACTCCGTGCCAAACACTTTGGATTACTGCAAAGGAATCCAAAGACAAAATATCACACAATCTAAAGAAGAAATGGTGAGAGACCTGAACTAAGCCTTAGGTATAGAGAGTAGCAGAAGCCACAAGACGTTAGGCTGTTGATATGGGGAGGGGAGAGGAAGGGTAATGTCGGAGAAAGAGCATCTACAATGACATCTATATTTCTCTTCTTCTAAGCTTTCTTGATGGCATTGGGGAAAGGAAAATTCATTGGCCAGATTCTATCCTATATATAGCAGAACACAACATCTCTGGACTCATGTGCCCCAGTCTCAGTCATTCATTGTAGCCAAGGCAAATACCATTTCCATATACCTCCTCCCCCACCCTCCACTTACCCCTTTTAGAAGCACTATTTCTTCACACCTACAGTGGGTACTGCAGCATGAATCTTTCCTATCTTTGCCAAAAGTGGGGCTGAGGATGATGGAAGAAGCAGGGTGACAGAAGACACAGGGACTGCTCCTACAGTGCTGGGCATGAGGAATGAGGAAACTTGGGTGATGAGGAAATGACATGTGTCTGGCACAGTGTCCTGTCCCTTCCAGCTGTATGTCTTTTCAGTGTTCCACAAAAAAGAACAAAGAAAGATGGAATTTGGTGGCAAAGCAGAAGTGGCCACCATTGCCAGCTGGCTTCTTTTTTATTTTTTAAACTCTGGCCAACTCACAGCCTGCATTCCTTGTTTATTTGCTTTGTTTTGTTATTGTTTTTAACCTCTTCTGTGGTGCCACCAGAAACACAGTCTCAGATTATTTATCGGGCCCAAGGAAGTCTTGTCACTGGCCCACCATGCATGCCCCTTCAATTATGATATTTTTAGAATAACTCTCATATAGACATTCGTTAAAGTAAGCCCTCAGGTTGGGGCTTATTTGATCAGGTAGTTGAAGAAAACAAAGGTTCATTAATGTCATTGACTTCTAAGAAGAGGCAGTCTCCTTCCCTTCCCATGATGCTCAGTGGAGCCTCCTCCCCTCCCCTATGACTCCACATGTAAATTACACCATAATGCCCATTGGCCCTGAACACATAGTCCAGAAGGAAAGGAATCCTGGACCTGTAGTTTGACATGCACTCAGGTTAGGAGAGGGTGGTGGGAGTGGGGTCTCCAGCCGGCAACATGGTGCAGGAACATCCTGAAGGAAGAGGAGTTTGTGCTGGGCTGCAAAGTCATTAGATAAGAAGGGCAGGGGCAGTGGATGGCAGTGACCCTTTGAGTAGAATGAGAAGACTCCATCTTAAAATCCCAATTCTGAGAGTAAACATTCTGTGTTGCTTCTTGTCTGTTTCTTTCCTCAGTTGCTCCAGATCAGAATGAATTTATGGTTTCTTTTCTCCTTTTTTCTTTTTTGTCAACCTTCAACCCCATGCTACAGAGGCTGAAAATCCTCACATGTCTCACCCTCTCACCCTGCCTGAGGGTGAATGAAACCAACTCAGGCTGTGTCCATCTGCCGGTGGGCTGTTCTTCAGGGAAGCTTGGAAAGTTCCAAGGCTTTTGAAGCAGATCCCCTCTGCCACTGTCTGCACAAAGAACCTTTGTAGCAGAGGCGGAGATCTTTGTTCTCTATACAAAAAAAACAGAGCAGCACTCTTGTTGGACCCTTCCCTCTGTTGAGAATTCTAAGTAACACTTTATCATCTATGAGTACGTTGCGTTGCTTTGATGTCTGGCAGAGCGTGAATCTAAATACGTCATTAGACTTCAAGGCTGCCCTGAGATGGTGGCTGGAGGAGAATGGGCCCTGAAGAAAAGAGGAGTTTGGCTGAAATTGAGCTGCTGAATAATTTATTATGAGCTGGAAAGTCAATACCTTAAGTGAGGCATGGTGAAGCTCGAGAACTCAAAGGTAAGCACTGCAAGGATGTAAATTTTGAGAGAACATAATCGGAAGGAACAGCTCTTTGGAAGGAGCAGAAGGAGGCAGGGAACCCTGACTGAGGGTGGCAAACTCTGATGGGGCTGGGGCACAAAACTGGGGGACAGAGTTTCCTTGTCAGAGCATTGCATCTTAGCTGGAAGAGAGGTGAGATCAGAGAGGAGTGGGGGAATAGGTGGAAGTTCCAAGAAGATCTGACCAGTGGGTGCAGAAACACTTCCTGGAGGAGGGAGGACCCAAGTCTGGCAGGGAGGATTTGATTAAGGGAGAAGAGGTGAAGGGAATTCATCTGAATGGAATGGCACAGAGGAAAGTGGAGAAGCTCAGCTTTGAGGCAGAAATAAGCTGTTAGGGTGTAGCGATAAGGAAGTCAAAGAGGCTGGTGGGGGTTGCAGGTTGAAGAAAGCCAGGTTGAAGTTGGAAATTTGTTGAAGTTGAAATGGTAGCCCCTGCAGGTTCTTCAGCAGAAACTAGACATTCATTCATTCATTTATTCAGTAAATCATCACTCAGCATATATTTGAGTAGCTGCGTTTCAGATTGTGTACTAGATGCTGCACATACTTTGATGAGCACAAAGCTTGGGGTCCCTGACCTCACAGGACTTACATTCTAGTGAGAGAGACAGATAACTTTTTAAAAATCACATTTATTGTGCTCAGTGCTCTATATGCATCTTCTCAATCCTCCCAGGGAGGTGGGTGAAATAATTATCTCCGTTTTACAGATAAAGAAACTGAGTCTTTAGAGAGGTCCAGTAACCCAATCAAGATATCCCAGCTTGTAAATAATAGAGTTGCTATACTCTGTAAATACTTTTATGCATTTATGGCTTGGGGCAAAATGCTTGGATGGGGAAGTATAGGGAGTCATCGGCCAGTGTGGGGACAATGATTAGGAGGGTTCCTAGAGGAAGGGGGATGAAACCTGAAGGATGAGCTAGGCAAGGAGGTAGGGTAAGTGTGACCTGTATAAGGATCTAAAAGTAATGAGGGAAGAAGCTGGAAAGGTGGGAGAGGCCAGATCTGGTGGGGCTTTGAAGACCTGTCAGGGAGTCTGGACTTCATCATGAGAGCAATGAGAAGTCACTGAAGGGTTCCGAGCTGGGAGGGTGTTAGTGTGAGACAGAATAATTTTTGCATTTTTAAATGATCAGTCTGGCTGCTTTGTGGGCAATCGATTGGTGGGGCCAGAAGTTCATGCTTCTGGAACCATGTGGAAGATGAGAAGCAGGAAATAAATGAGCTAATAAATGTGTCAAACCCTTGAATACTTTATTTGTAGTAGAGTCTCTCAGCTCCTCATCCAAAGCCTTTTCCCCTCAATTACACTTAACTCCAATAATTCAGGTCTTTGTTTTCTCAATTTATAGCAAATTAAGAATAACAACTGAGGGAAAGAATTTTGGAGTACAGTGGGCATTCAAGAGAAAAACACTGACGATTGTGAAGTGACAGCTTGAATGTAAGGAAAAATACCAATGGTTAGAAAAATCATTAAAAATATTTTTAAGGGTTGCCAGGGTAGTTCAGTGGGAGAATTCTCACCTGCCGTACAGGAGCCCTGGGTTCGATACTCAGCCCATGCACTTCCCAAAAGACAAACAAACAAGCAAAACAGACCAACAAAAACAAAAATTCAACAACTGTCCAGTTATCAACGGGACACTCACATGGAAAAACAATGAAAGTGACCCTGCCATATAGCATATAAAAAAATAGTATTTTTAAAAAACCTAAAATGCTCAACAGGATGGGACTATTCATTGGAAGGGCAAATAGCCCTATCTCAATGGCAACCATCCATTTCTGCCTAGTATTGGATAGCTCTAGTGAGTAGTAGGAGTCAACAGCAATGATAAGGAAACAGTGTAATGTTCAATAACCTCTGTTTAAAAAGTTAGGAGAGAGAGAAAGAAAAAAGAATGACTCTGCATTTCCAGCAGCACCTGTCAGCTGGCGGTGGGAACTATCTCAAGATGGGTGTGAAGCTTGGGGTCCTGAGACCCCTCCCCAGCCTCAAAGGCACAGCCTAGGGTCTGCCTGTGTGAGGGTGGTCATCCTAGGGTAGCTGAAGTGGAGGTTCTGGAGCTTCATCAAGACCTCTAACTGCTTATCAGTGAATGTGGAGCATGAGCTGAGGCAGCAACTGAAGTGGCCATCGTGGCAGGTGGGCCTCCTCCCGAAGTTCAGTGGTGACATTTTCTAGACTGCTGCAGTGTTTTAGGAGTTTAGAGAGGTTGCTTCTTCTGGGAGCTTCTGCAGAGAAGCATGTCATAGATATGGTACCACATCTGTATCCACAGCAACTAGACTCACAGATTTTATGAGCATGGGATAGACTCAGGCCCCTCACCTGACTACCTCGCCTTGTAGGCTGTGGCCTAGATGGTGACCATTGAACGTGCCTTGGGCCTTCGTATTCAGTTAGGACTCAAATGCACTCTTCTCTACTCCTCAGACTGATGCCTTTCAGTGCCCACGTTCTCAGGTATTCTGGCATGGATCCATGGATCTGAGAAACTGAGGTATGAAAATAAACTCAACCTTTCACAGTCGAACTCCAGCCTGTCACATCCATTCATCTTGGTTATCACACTGGGGTGGTTAGAAAGCCAAGGAGCTCAATTGATGAAGGATTCCTACAACTTCTCACTTTATTTTAGTGCTGTTCTAGTTTGCTACCTGCTGGAATGTGATATGCCAGAAATGGAATGGTGTTTAAAAAGGGGAATTTAAGAAGTTGCAAGTTTACCATTCTAAGACTCTGAAAATGTCCAAATTAAAGCAAGTCTATAAAAATGTCCAAATTAAGTCACCAACAAGAGGTTATCTTCACTCAAGAAAGGCCAATGAAGTTCAGGGTTTCTTTCTCAACTGGAAAGGCACATGGCGAGCATGGTGACGTCTGCTGGCTTTCTCTCCAGGCTTCTTGTTTCATGAAGCTACCCTGGGTGTGTTTTCCTTCTTCATCTCCAAAGGTCTCTGGCTGTGTGGACTGTGGCTCTCCTAGATCTCATGCTCTCGCCAAATGCTTCCTCTTTTAAAGGATTCCAGTAAACCAAGCTAGACCCACCTGGAATGGGCAGAGCCACATCTCTGTGGAAATAATCTCATCAAGTTTTCAACACAGAGTACTGAATAGGGTTTAAAAGAAGCAGCTGCTTCCACAAGATTTGATTAGGATCAAGGCATGGCTTTTCTAGGGGAACATAAGCCTTTCAAACCAGCACAGGTGCCTTATATTTTTGTTGCCAGTCTAGTAAACTGTTTTTAAAACAAAAACAAAACTTTTCTGTGTTGTAAGATCTGGGGGCTCAAATAGAGGAAAAATAAAATATCTGAAGGGTTAGGAGGCCCCAGGGCCTGAAATCTGTAGAAACATAGGTCCACACATTGCTCCTGCAACAATCCTGGACTATCAGTCTCTGCTGTTATACCCAAGACATTCCGATACCATCCTGGAGGCCAATAAGGCAATTACCTTCAATAGGACACAGGTGGATAGGTCTGCGAGGTCAGCCCTGGCAATTACCTTCAATAGGACACAGGTGGATAGGTCTGCGAGGTCAGCCCTGGCAATTACCTTCAATAGGACACAGGTGGATAGGTCTGAGAGGTCAGCCCTGGACGTCATCTTTTTACCCAGGTATTTCATCCCAGTTAGACCTTTGACCGTTGGAAGTATGACTGCTGTATCTGGGATGTCTCTTGCACAACTTTTGCTAGCATGACACTTAGTATGTTGTATTTCTGTGTTGTTATGATAAGTATATATATTTTCATTGTTTTCTAATTGTTTTTTCTTGGAGTATGGAAAAGCACTTGAGTTTTTACTGATTATCTATCCAGCAACCTGTTACCTACTTTACTACTTATAATAAGCTGCATTTATTTGGAGTTCTCTATGTATATAATCATGCAATCTGAGAATAAAGACAGTTTGATTTGATCTTTTCTTAACAAAAAAAGGAACAGGTGTTAGTATATTTTAGGAAGATTGAAATAAAAGGGAACAAGTTAAGAAATTGAATATCAGTAACCTGGAGATTCTTCTTATATTTATTGTTTTCACACGTTGTTAAATGAGACATTAGGTAAAAATGTTATTTATTAATTTTTAGGTATTTATTTAGTATTGTGATAGGCACTGAGGATATTATTGTGAGTAAATCTCAGAGATCCGCTTCTCACCTCCAAATGGGGACAGTATATTAAGGTGGCTTACTCCATAGTAGTCCAAGTGAGAGGTGAAGGCAATTTAGTCCAAGTGGTGGTGAAAGAGATGGAAAGACGTGGATGGATGTGTGACATGGGACTAAAGGAGAGGGAGGCATCAGGGATAACTTCTGGGATTCTGACTTGCACAACTGAATGGATATTATCACTCACTGAGATGGGAACACTGAAAAAGGACCAGCTTTGGGTGAGTAGGGAGGAGAGGAAGGTCATGAATTTGGCTTTGCCATTTTGATTTTGGGATGCTTTTGAGTCATACAAGGAGGGTTGTTAGCAAGTAATTGGTTATATTAGTCTGGAGTTGGAAGAGAGACCTGGCTGGAATCATATGTCTATAGAAAGTAACTGACAGTTCCGGTGAAAATCAAAAGTAGCTAAGCTGGGAAGAATAGAGTAGGAAGAGGAGAGAGAATTTGATGTAGTCTTGAGGAATTACAAAGTTTAATGGCCAGGTAAAAGAAGACAGGATGGCAATGGGGAGAGGCAAGGGATCCAGGAAAGGGTACTGTTCTAGAAGCTAAAGAAATTGAATGCTTTAAAAAAGAAGCAGAAGTTAACAATTTCAAAAGCTGCTGAAAGATTGAGTAAGATGAGGACTGAGAAGTGCTTATTGGATTTAACCACATAATAATCATTGGCAACATTACTGAGAGCTATTTTGGAGATGATTATCATGGTTGAGGAGTGAGTGGGAAGTGATACATTTTTTGACAATTTATAATGAATAAATTAATCTGCACTGTTATATTTTGGTCTTAGAAGTTTCACACTACAAATATTACCTGTTAGAGCTTACCTAAATACCCTTTATTAATGAATATAATCTTAAAATATTGGACCTATCCATTCAGTAGTTCCAGGAGTGTTGTGAATCCTGCAATTGAAGTTAGAATAGGATGGTGTTCTAGTTTGCAAGCTGTGGAATGCAATATACCCAAACCCGAACAGCTTTTAAAAAGGGGATTTTATTAAGTTGTTGGTTTACAGTTTTAAGGTGATGAAAATGTCCAAATTAAGGCAAGTCTATAAAAATGTCCAAATTAAGGCATATAGGGAAAGATACCTTGGTTCAAGAAGGTCGATGAAATTTGGCATTTATCTCTCAGCTGGGAGGGTACATGGTGACATCTGCTAGCTTTCTCTCCAAATTTTATAAAGGCTTCCCTGGGGACATTTTCCTTCTGCTCCAAAGGTCTGTGGCTGTGTGGCTCTGGTGACTCTGGTGGCTCTGTCAGTTCTGGTGGCTCTAAAGCTTTTTCCAAAATGGTTCCCTCTTGCTTCAGTAAGCAACCCCACCTTGAATGGACAGAGACGTATCTCCATGGAAACCTTCCAATCAAAAGTTACCACCCATAATTGGGTGGGTCACATCTCCATGGAAACATTCAAAAAGGTCCCACCAAGCAATACTGAATGAGGATTAAAGAACTTGGCTTTCCTGGGGTACAAAACAGATTCAAACTGGCACAGATGGTAAAGAATGTGCCATATCTGTCAAACTACTTAGGGATACAGAGCTCTATGCAAGCTATTCTGGGGTCTGTCAGCTCCCTCGTTATGCTTGCAAATGCCAAGACATAGGAGCCCATGCATTGTGAAGAATTATTAGCAAATACATTGATATTGTTTGGGTTTGGGCTCTAACATAAGAATGATTTTATTAGATCTGTAAACACATTTTGCCCTATCAGTCTATCTGTTGACACAGGCTGTTTTATCTGGAATCATCCACCTGAATACTTTGTACTTTTGTGCATCTGTGTTTGTCTTGGAACCAAGTTTATACAAGTGCTTTGATGACAAATTCCGCAGTTCTCTGCAGAGGGACTCTGGGCCTGCTGCACAGGCAAGCTGTCCCTAGCTCTGGTCTCTGGCTTTGTCAGAGGAAGCAGATTGTTGACTATCTCCCAGCTGCTTCTTGCTACTTGCAATTTGTACTTTCCACAGAAATCACTCTGTTCTGAACAATCCAGTCACCTTCTCTGTGAGAAGACTGTGCGTCTGTTGAATATTTGGTTTACCATCTGGCTGGCAGCAAAGTACAGAACACACATTACGACCAATAATGCCCCAGGCCATCATATACTAATCCTGAAAAGGTCTCATGTGCATGGCCATCCCTCGTGCAGGGCCTTTGCTGTTTCTTTGAGGCTTTAAGAATGAGGCATATGTGTTATGAAGCAGCTGAAGGAGCTTTCTGCCCTCCTCACCCAAGGATCAGAAAATGCCGGAGATTCTTCTTAGAAGAGGGACATTTCACCATCCCTGCTCCTCTTTTCATTCCTTCCTGAAGCCCACACAAAAGTTTCTATGGAAGCACCTTTCTTGGGTACAGGAAAATCTGTCACTCTTTCTGCTATCAGTAGGGCCTCAATAAATGTAATTTCTCCTTTCCTCCACTTCACCAACTAGATTCTCTCTTTTGGAAAGGGGGATTTGAATAGCTCTTTCCTTGCTCAACATCTAGTTAAGGTTTGACAACTCTTCTGTTTTCAACAGTCTCCTCTGCAGAGGTCTCTCACTTTTGAGTCTTTATCAGGAGGGATGTGGTATATGGAAAATATACTGGGCTTGGAATCAGAAGCCTTCTACCACTTTTATTCATTAATGCTTGATTTTAGGTACAGTTTCCTCACCTGTAAACCGCATATAATAATAACAACTTACCCTGTAGTATATTGATCAAAACAAGATATGTGCTTACAGTCCTTCATAGATTAAACAGTACTACTATTCCCTATCTACCCTTAAGCTCTAGGTTATCTAATAATATGCATCAATATTCTGTGTAAACTCATTTAGTTCTAATTATGTAAATTGTATAGAAAACTAACATTCATCCCTTTAAGTTATAAAATATTTAAACATGTATATTTAGTCTCTGGGCTACGTAAGGATTAGGTTCCTGAATATATGCTATATAATATATATAATTGGGGATTGGATGTGAAATACCATGATTTATTATCTAAATAAAAGTGTTAAGTACAATTGAAATGAACATTTGTTGACTGCCTACTGCAGACTGAGTACCAAACATTACAAATATTATTTTATTTAATCTTCACAACAACCCTATGAGGTAGATATTACATTTTACAGATGAGTGAATTGAGACATAGAACCTAAATAACTTGCCCAGGGTCACAGAACTAGTAAATGGCAGATTCAGAATCCAAACCCAAATCTGTCTGGCTGCGTGTGTGTAGCCACTGTGCTCTACTGCTTTCCTGACCTATGTATGTTGTCTCCTACAGAGCAGCCTTTGAAAGAACGGGAAGTAAAAGTTTCATGAAATGTTCTATTGCCTCTGCATTAGCAGACGACTCCATAAAAATGTTAGTTATGTAAAATACACAAAAGTAAGAAATGACTTTGAGTGAGCAAAAGAAAGAGCTGGCAGTTGCAAACGTTCCCTGCTCTTACTACATGGTGAATGTGGTTATATATCTCGATGATACTTGCTATTTTTTTTTTCAATAGGAAACACCTAGAACTAGCGTAAGTAGCTCAAGGATCTATGCACATGTGTGTGTGTGTGTGTATTCATTCTGTTTGGTGACAATCTTATTCCCACTGTATTGCTCTCCCCCCCATGCCATAAATGATATAGGGTAGTCGTTTACTCCATGCTGGAGAGTGTGCACTGTGATGTCAGAGGTCAAGCTGCGCTTGATTTGAGTGCTGGGTGATGTGCTCAGAGGCCACCGATGTAGGCTAGGCATTTGCGTGCTCAGTGTAATATCATCCCCACTTTACAGATGAGAAAACAGATTCAGAGTGGTCACAAACCTAGTTGAGGTCACAAAGCGGGACTGCAACCAATGCAAAGCAGATTTCAGCACAACCAAAGGGACCTTCATTTTTTAATTAAAAAATAATTCTAATTTCAAAAGTATTAAAGTAAGAAATATTCATTGTAAAATTTCAGACATTACAAATGAACCTGGTAAGAAGTTCAGAAATTGGCCACCTCTCCTAACCCTGATCCTTTTCTCACTGAAGACCCATGGTTAACAGCTTGATGTCTTGTTTTTCAGACTTTAACGTATATATGACTCTGGAGATTTTGTTAAATGCAGATTCTGTTTCAGTAGATGTGGGGTGGGGTTTGATATTCTGCATTTTTAATAAGTACCCAAGTGATGCTGATGCTACTGGCTGGTGGACTACACTTTGAGGTCAGAAGGTATGTGCACTTTAAATTTCTCATTACTGACAAATGCATTCTAAAGTGACTATCAAATTACACTCCCACCAGCCAGATATGTGTGAGCACTTGTTTCCTTCCTATTCTTTCCACTACGTGGAAATTATAAGGGTTAAAATTTTTGTCAATCTGATAGGTGAAATACGATATCTGTATTTTTAAAAGTTATGTCCTGATTATTTACAAATTTGAGCATACTTTCATATGCTTACTGACCATTTATATTCTCTTCAGTGAACTGTCTCCTCATGTTCTGGCCCATGTTCCATTTGCATATTTTTTGCCTCTCTATTTTATTGGTCTTTATGACCAACGTATATAATCTTTGTATATTCTGGATATGAATCCTTGGTCTGTTAAATATCTTGCAAATATTTCCTCTAGGTCTAAAGAATAGATTTCCACCCGGCAGAGCTAAATGGAAGCGGAGCTGTAAAGAAGTTGGATAACCACCTTTTTCTTTCATAGTAATAAAATCTATCAGACAGGAATTTATTTTGGTTTACTTTATTGCACACCTTATTACAGTTGTTTATTTGTTGGCCTCCTCTATTAAGCAGTGATCTCCTTGAGGGCAGGGTTGCTGGTCTGTGAGTTGTCTCTGTATCACCAGCACCTAGGGGTGCGTGGCACAGAGTTGGCCCTCAGACAAGCTCTAGGGCATGAATAAATGAATGGAGGGTTAGATGGATCTAGCTGCAGGAGTCCTGTTAGTATCTGCCCTGAGCTATGAATTGCTCCAGACCTTGAATAAAGTGAAAGAGGAGAAGGCAAGAGTCAGTTCCTAGGACACTCTGCTTTTAGTTAGAGGAGATTTCCTTCTGGGAGCTATCTTCTCTTTCATTTACTTTTTGAGTACTTTGTAGCTCAGAGATAGTCATATTAATAATAGCCAAAACTTATACAGTATCTTCAATGTGCTTTATATACATTTATTTATTCATCTAATTCTCACAATGTCTTTATGAGGTAGGTATTGTTACTATTATTCCCTTTGTACAGCTGAAGAAACTGAGGCACAGAAAGGTTAAGTAACTTGCCCAAGATCATAAAGCCAGTAAATGGGAGAAGTGGGATATGGTCTCAGGGTGTTAGGCTTCCGAGTCTGTGCTTAAGGGACAACACATGAAAAATACTAGTCCTGGAACAAAATAGCTACTAAACATACATTCTTCTCTTCGCTCACTACCCTTACCCCAGAAGTGTGCCTTCTCTTTCAGTGATATCTCAGACCTCTGGCTTGGCAGAATCCAGTCCTGGACTTACTGTTCCTCCACAGCCTCCATTTCTGAACCCTGCATCTATCCATTTGGAAGCCTCAACAATCGCTGCTCTCCCAAGAACCCGGCAACCCCTCTTCTCATGCAGCCAGCCCAGGGATTGAGGCTTTCTACTGCCAGGGCCAGTTTTTCTGACCCCAAGGCTCTGCTTGGTGCTGCCATCTGGTGGGCATCAGTGATCGCTGAGAGCCCCCTCTGATGCGTGAACAACTGCCGTTAGCTAAAATGGGCCACTGTTCTTCTTTCACCCTCAGGTCAGGGTACCATCCCTTACCATGGCTTTTTCTAACTCTGTTATGAAAGATTCTACTAATAAATTTAGTGATGGAGGAGACAGTGTAGCTGTACTTGTGGGTAAAGAGGTCCTGTTTTGTAACTCTCACTCGAATCCCATCAAGAGATCAAATGCCTACCCAGTGCGACGTGTATGAAATCCAAAGGTGTTACTGGGTGGAACCTAACAGGGATCACCAGGCCTTTAGGTTCTTTAAGTACTCACTTGCCTCTTACAGTAGGAGTGGAAAGAAACCCCAGCTTCAGATGCTAGTCACAAGTTTACTAAAAAAGACACTATTTTGTACTTGAGTCTGTGCTAGGCCAGCTGACATTCGTGATCTGATTAACGCTTCACAATGATCCTTTAAGGCAGGATTTATCTAAAGTAAAGGAGAGGAAACACTTATAAGTCAGTTAAAACACCTGACTTGGGAATCAGACACACCCTTCCAGCCAAGGAATGATTTTTTTTTTTTTTCAGCTTTCCAGGCCCCCAAAAGGCCAAGTAGATATTATGAGACTCAGGTTATACCCTCCTGTTTGGAGTAAAACGTACAGGCCCCAGAGTAACTGGTCATTCAGACAATGCCTCGGGGGCTCGATAAATACTTGTTGGATTGAATGTAATCAGACTGGGGGCCAATGACATGCCTCTTTATGCAGCTATTCTTTACCCGTGTGCTTACGTGGGGGCCAACGCCCTTCTGGTCTTGTGACTGTGCAGAGACAGCGGGCAGAGTCTTTGTGCCCCTACCAATTCCCTTGTTTATAACCAAGGAGTTAGCAGTCTTGAGTGGAAACTTGAGGGTATTGGGGACAGAAGTCCCTGAAACCAGCCCTCAATTTTGCACAGCCTGTCAACTTATGAAGCTCACTGCACTAGTAATGGTGAAGACAGGCATTATGAATAGAAGGCCGACGTGCTGGAGCCCAGCCTGTGCAAAGGAGCACCTCGCTGATTATTCCTGTTAGCTTCTGTTGGGAGAGAGGACTGATATGGGTTGGTAGAGAAGCCAGGTATGGCGGAACAGCAGGAGGAAGTTCATGGAACTGAACTTGGCTTGGAAGGGAAGAGACCTTATCCTGGAAGGAAACTCACAGAATCCTGAGCATCCACTATGTGTCCTGCAGTAATTAAGGCCCATTCTTCTGCATTCACTCATTTAATCCTTCAGCAAGGTATTGCTTATATGTGACATATGGGGAAATAGAGTACCAGTGTCCAAGCTCCTGTAACTAAGAAGTGGTGGACCCAGGATTAGAACCCTGGTAGTCTGACTGCATGAATACTCTGAATTGGTCAACTTGACCCTGTGACTTTTCCGAGGAGAGTCTGTTCTGCATTTTTCTTTTGTTGTATCCATTTTCTCCACAGTTACAAATTATCTCAGAGTATCAATTGGTACAAAAGTTAAGAACATGCAATCCACTTTGTTTTCTCCTTGAACTTTACTTTCACACTTGTGGCTTTTTTTTTTTTTTCATTTAGAATGTGAAAAATGAGTTTTGCTTTCTCTATCTCTTGCCCTGTGGTGGTTCAGGAAGATCCTAGAAAGATCTGAACTACCAGCATTTGTCCTGGGAAAGAGTTTCTAGCACAAGGAATGATTAGACTCTTGCTATTAGCTGTACTCGAAGCCATTGCTTGTAATTCTATCTAATGAGGAGAAAGTCCAAACCCTTCATTAGTGAGCTGATTTATATGTCCAGAGCAAAAGAAAGCGAGAGACAGGTGTTACTCCTTTGTGGAGGCCGCAGGTTTCTCTGCCTTATTCTTTTCAGAAAGGATGCGAATTTTTACTTGCTAACATGCATTAACACATACACAGGCCTCTCCTCTCTTCTCCTGTCTTGTCTTCTCTTCAGCATCATTTTGGGGCTTTTTGTAGACAAACACCCTGGTTGAAGAACTCTTGGCTGAGTGGTCTATAAAGTGCTCCTTTTTTGCTTCTGGGTGGGACCAGTTCTTTGAATCCAAAAGACATCATGGTAGCAAGCCAGCCACGCTGAATATCTCCATGGCTGGCTGGAATGCTGACACACAACAGTGTGGCCAGGAAAAGTCACCCCAGAGATGGAGAAGAGGAGAGAAATCTGTGTTTTAAAAAAATGCTTGGTTTACGGGAATTCTGTTCAGGAGCTGAGAAGTCGGTGTTCAGCAGAAGGAGGTAATATTAATAAACATTTGCTCTAATAACAAACAAAATAGTGTCACTGCTGGAGTCCAGCTATGCTCCTCTGCTGCCAGTCACAATTCTCTCCTAGTGCCCTCCTCAATATCAGTAATAGCATGTAAAGTGCTTTACAGTTCACAGTTTAATTCCCCCAGGGACATTTCTGTGCAGGGTTTCCCTATGCACTGGGATGAACCTGTTCCCACATGAATAACAACAAAACATGGCCTTAACCTAGGAGCAGCACAGCACCCCCCCCAAAAAAATCTAACGGGGCAAAAAACTTCGGGTGGTGGTGGTGGTGGCAGTGGTCTAGAGACATCTAACAGGTTACCAATGTGTCTGCTGGGAGGGTTGACATCTTTATGGTCAGATGTGCAGGTGTCCAGGAGGCCGACCCATGGAGGTGAAGGGCAGGGAGGAGGCCGAAGTGAGGCCAAGCCAGGAGTGGACGCCGACGAGGCCTGACCGAGGGCAAGACAGGACAGGAGATAGGGTCCACGCTTCCTTGGCCTTTCTTCGAGTCCCGGGCGTGAAGCGGAGGCTCAGGAGGTCCCTGGGGGGCGGAAGCCAGGGGCGGCCAGCAGGTGGGGCCCGGGGACCGGACTCCGCCCCCCGCGCCCTCCCCGTTGGTCCGCGGCGGCCCAGCACCAACCCCTCTCCGGAGTCGGAGCGCGATTGGCGGCGGCGCTTGTCGTTCGGAGGGGCCGGGCCGCTTTTCTCCTCCGCTCTCCCGGCCGCCGCCGCTGCCGCCGCCGTCGCCGCCGCCGCTGCCGCGATCCTTCTAGCAGCGCGGCGGGTCGGTCCGCCGAGGCAACCGGCGCTGGGCGATGGGAAGCGGCGCGGCCACGGACCCAAGCAGTGGCAAAGTTTCCTGGACACACATATCCCTGTGCGCGACTGCCTGCCACTCGTGACCGTTCCGGGAAGGGCTTGGGGATTTTTTATTTGGAAAAAAACCTTAAAAACCCAAACACCTAATTTCCTTTGTCAAGCTTTCTCTCCGGGTGGCCGGCGGCGGTTGGTGCAAACTTGGGCACGGCAGCTCCACAGCCGACGGACCGGCCTTTGGAGAATCTCGGGACTCAGGTGCTCGGGTGCGCAGCGGCCCGGGGTGTGCTAGGAAGTGCGAGCGCCGGGAAGTCCGGGGCGCGCGGCGAGGAGGGGCCCTGGGGAGCTCTATATGGAGGAGGGAGCCCAGAATGGTGTGCACCAGGAAGACCAAAACTTTGGTGTCCACATGCGTGATCCTGAGCGGCATGACCAATATCATCTGCCTGCTCTACGTGGGCTGGGTCACCAACTACATCGCCAGCGTGTATGTGCGGGGGCAGGAGCCTGCGCCGGAGAAGAAGGTGGAGGAAGACAAAGGGGACACCCTAAAGATCATTGAGCGACTGGACCACCTGGAGAACGTTATCAAGCAGCACATCCAAGGTACGCGCGCCCTGGGAAACTTGGGCCGCCTTTGAGGCCCGGGAGTGCGCAGCACGGCGCCGGGTGCTCTGGGGCCGGTGCGCAGCGGCGGAGGGATAGCAGGGCGCTGGGGCCTCAGATGTTTGGGGGCCTGCGTGTTCTCTCTTGCCTGAGTGCGGGACCCTCCGAATCTGCGGTCGTGTGCGTTTCGCCAGAGCACACGTGTGTGCGCGGGTTTGCACGCGCGGGTGTATGCAGCTCGCTGGCGTTGTGGGGGCGCGCTGCGCACGTGTCCAAATGTGCTTGTGACTCCGGGTCTGTTGCTCGCGGGCTGTCGGGGTCGCACACAGGTCTGGCTCAGGGTGTTTGGGCGTGTGAATGTTCGTGTGTGTACAGGAGAAAACGCTCGGGACAATCGAGCTCAATTAGCCATGTAAGGGCCCCGGGCGAGATGCCCGCGCGGCCTCAGCCGTTAGCGCTTGAGACTCGCAGGCTGCGGGACAAGCCGGGCTAGGAAGATTGTACCGCCTCAGCCCTAGCCCTACCGTGCAAGGTCCGCAGACGGGATGGAAATGCAGCAAGAAATTCTGGGATCTGGGGCTGGGGGTGCTTAGCTTGAACCTATAGCAGTCCCCATCCCTACCCCAGCCCGCGGGTTCAGGACCCTCTTGTCCTCCTGGAGCAGGTGTAGACGCCGGAAAGAAGCGCTGGATGGAGCCTTGGGCTCTGTCTGCTGCGGTGGAGCCTCCACCCCAAACCCGGAGAACTCGCCCTGAGCCGCCAGGGGCCGGGTGAAGGCTGTTGGCTCGGGTAGTTTCACTCCCAAGCTCAGAGAACTGCTGGAGCGGAGCAGACAGACCCGTGCGGAGTGGGTCTGGAGTTGAAGACTGTGCCGGCTGGTTGCGCCCCAGACCAGGCGTGGGGCTAAGAGGAGGGCGGGGTGCCGGGCGCTCTCCTAAGGCGACCTGGTCCGATGAACTGTCTGCTCAAGGAATGGGGTTCTGGGCACCGCGAGCTCTGGCACCGCGTGTGCACACACCTTGGCTTTCACGTTCACACTTTTTCTTCGTCTCTGGGGGATGACCCTGGCTTTCAGTAGGCGTGTGAGCTTCTTAAGGGCGGGGTCGAGCCTAGCTCACTTGTAAATCTGGCAGCGACCCACGAGCCCCGGGTCCAGAACACATAGAACTTGGCAGATAATCAGTTGAACGGAAGGCTGTCTCCTCCAAGAGCTCTCTCCTTTTTACATGTGGGTATCTAGATTCCAAGCCTTGCACCTGCTGCCCCTTTCAGGGTGAGAACAGAGGCTCTGTCCTCATTTCATGAGTTTACCCACATGTTCAGAATAGTTCCTTCCCAGAGGAGGTTCAGGTGAATGTGGGAGAGGAGCCCCCGTACCCATTGTGCTTCCTGACTCACAACTTAAAAACAAACTTGTGGCTCTGACACTTCAGAATAGTGGACTGTTGACAGCTTCTCTTTCATACCTGCCTCTGCTCTCTCCATCTGGCAGCTGGATTTGGCAAAGCCAATTTATCTATTGGATGTGTGCCTGTTGCTGCTGTTTCTTACTTGTCCTTTTCAGTCCCATGGTTTGGATTGACAGTCTGCAAAAGAAGTTCAGTGTTTGCCCAGGATAATTCAGGATATTCCCAGAGAGACACATGGCCATGACTTACTTTGACCACAAATTTTCATTCACAGAATCTGTGTATATATATGTTCCTGGAAGATGATTTTTGAATGCCTTTCAGTCTGGTCTGGGAGAGAGCAAGGTACTGCTTCTTAGCCCATGAGTTCTTTTTCGGTCCCTATGATGTTGAATATGAACCCTATCACATTACAGGTATATCTCAGCCATATTTCGGTTTTGGTTCCAAACCAGTGCAATAGAGCGAGCGTCACATGAATTTTTTGGTTTCTTTGTGCATATAAAAGTTATCTTTACTGTAATCTACTAAGACAAATGCAATAGCTTTTAAAAAGCAGTGTATATACCTTAATTAAAATACCTTATTGCTAAAAAAATGCTAAGCCTTCTCTGAGCCTTCGGCGAGTTATAATGTTTTTACTGATGGAGGGTCTTGCCTCAATGCTGAAAACTGCCGACTGCTCAGGGTGGTGGTTGCTGATGAATGGGGTGGTGGCAATAATTTCTTAAAATAAGACAGCAATAGATTTTGCTGCATCAATGGACTCTTCCTTTCATGAGAGATTTCACTGCAGCACATGATATTCTTTGATTGCATTTTGCCCACAGTAGAAATTTTTTTCAAAATTGGAGTCAGTCCTCTCAAATCCTGCTGTTGCTTTATAAGCTAAGTTTATGTAATATTCTAAATCCTTTGTTGTCATGTCAACAGTATTCACAGCATTGTCACCAGGAGTAGATTCCATCTCAAGAAACCACTTTCTTTGCTCTCTCTAAGAAGCAACTCCTCATCCATTGAAGTTTTATCATGAGTCACATCTTCAGGCTCTGTTTCTAGTTCTCTTGCTATTTCTACCAGATCTGCAATTACTTCCTCCACTGAAGTGTTGAACCCTTCAAAGCTATCCATGAGGATTGGAATCAACTTCTTCCAAACTCCGGTTAATGTTGATTCTTGACCTCCTCCTGAGAGTCATGATTGTTCTTAATGGCATCTAGAATAGTGAATCCTTTCCAGAAGACTTTCAATTTATTTTACCCAGATCCATTGGAGGAATCGCTATCTATGGCAACTATAGCCTTATGAAATGTATTTCTTAAATAATAAGACTTGGAAATTGAAATTACTTCTTGATCCATGGGCTGCAGAATGGATGTTGTTTTCAGGCATGAAAACAAAATTCATCTCATTGTACATCTCCATCAGAGCTCTTGGGTGACCAGGTGCATTGTTAATGAGTAGTACTATTTCAAAAGGAACCTTTTTTTCTGAGCAATAGGTTTCAACCGTGAGCTTAAAATATTCAGGAAACCATGTTGTGAACAGATTTGCTGTTATATAGGCTTTGCTTTTCCATTTATAGAGCATGGGCAGAGTTGATTTAGTATAATTCTTAAAGTCCCCAGGATTTTGGGAATGGTAAATGAGCATTGGCTTCAACTTAAAATCACCAGCTGCATTAGCCCCTAACAAAAGTCAGCCTGTCTTTTCAAGCTTTGAAGCCAGACATTGACTTCTCTCTAGCTACGGAAGTCATAGATGGCATCTTCTTCCGATAGAAGGCTGTTTCATCTACATTGAAGATCTGTTGAGTGTAGACCTCTTCATCAAGTATCTTGATTGCATCTTCTGGATAACTTGCTGCAACTTCTACATCAGTGCTTACTGCTTCACCTTGCCCTTTGAGGTTACGGAGATGGCTTCCTTCTTTAAATCTAATGATTTAAAGAAACTTTTCCTCAGATTTCTCACCTTTCTCAGCCTTCATAGAACTGAAGGGAGTTGCTTTGGATTAGGCTTTAGCTTAAGGGAATTTTGAGGCTTGTTTGATCTTCTATCTAGCCCTCTAAAACTTTTTCCATATCACCAATAAGGCTGTTTCACTTTCTTATCATTCGTATGTCCACTGGAGTAGCACTTTTAATTTCCTTTAAGAACTTTTCCCTTGTACTAAGAGTTTGAATGTTTGGTGCAAGAGTCGTTGCGTTTGGTCTGTCTTGGCTTTCGACATGCCCTCCTCTCTAAGGGTAATTATTTATAATTTTTTATTTAAAGTGTGAGACTTGACTTTTCCTTTAAAGTGAGAGGTATGTGACTCTTCTTCAACACTTGGAAGCCATTATAGGATTATTAATTGGCCTACTTTCTATACTGTTGTGTCTTAGGGAATGGAGAAGGAGAGAAATGGGGGAACGACCAGTCAGTGGAGCAGTCAGAGTATTTCTCCATAGAGTTCACCTCCTATGGGCACAGTTCATGGCCCCTCAAAACAATTACAATAGTAACATCAAAGATCACTGATCACAGGTGATTATAACAGATATAATAATAATGGAAAAATTTGAAAGGATTACCAAAATATGACATGGAGAGATGTAAAGTGAGCACATGCTGTTGGAAAAATGGTGCCATAGATTTGCTGGATGCAGAGTTTCCACAGACCTTCAACATGTAAAAAATGCAGTATCTGTGAAGCTCAGTAAAGCAAAGTGCAATAAATGAGGTATGTCTGTATTTATAAGGCTGTGGATATGAAAATGAGTGCAATGTTGAAGTTGAAAGGAGACTTTGTGATTTTTTTTCCCCAAGGAAATTCTGTAAGTAGGCAAATATATACATGAAAAAATTGAGAGAAATGTATAAAAAAAAGAGGAACCAGGATCCTTAAAATATGTATTGGTCTAGTTCTTTTGTATATGTGCAATGTTTGTATTCTGACTGAATACTGAGGATATTCAGAAATGACCAGACTTTTAGGACAAAGAAACAAAAATCTGTAGGTAGAGGGGAGGAGAGAGGATCAGTGACTTGGGAAAGATTAGAAATGAGGCAGTTGGAAGGTAGAGATTACTCCGTTGGTTGTGTCATAATGGTGTAGCGGTATATTCCGAAAGCTCCTTTCTTTGGGGCCAGAATCATCCTTGAACCAGGATTTAGGGAACATAGGTAAAGGGCCTCCAAAGTTTGGGACTGGTCAACTGTAGCTCTCAGAGGACAGGAAGCAGGAAAGGACAATAAGATGATTCTTGTACTTGATGATACAGGCTGTTTATATGTATTCTTACTGTCAGTTAGTAGGGCCTTTTGAACAATATAGCATACTGAGTAGAGGAAATAAATAATAATCAAGAGCTAAAAATTAGGTGCGACCAACGGCCCGCAGAGCAACATGCCCAAGTTTTATTGTGACTACTGCGATACATACCTCACCCGTGACTCTCCATCTGTGAGAAAGACACACTGCAGTGGTAGGAAACACAAAGAGAATGTGAAAGATTACTATCAGAAATGGTTGGAAGAGCAGGCTCAGATCCTGATTGACAAAACAACTGCTGCATTTCAACAAGGAAAGATACCTCCTACTCCATTTTCTGCTCCTCCTCCTGCAGGGGCGATGATTCCACCTCCTCCCAGTCTCCCGGGCTCTCCTCGCCCTGGTATGATGCCAGCACCCCATATGGGGGCCCCCCCCATGATGCCAATGATGGGCCCTCCTCCTCCTGGGATGATGCCAGTGGGACCTGCTCCTGGAATGAGGCCACCCATGGGAGGCCACATGCCAATGATGCCTGGACCCCCAATGATGAGACCTCCTGCCCGTCCCATGATGGTGCCCACTTGGCCAGGAATGACCCGACCAGACAGATAAGGATAGAGGAGAACCTCTTTGAATCAGTTTTATATTACTTGTTCTACTTCACCAGGAGATATGGTGCTGTGACTTTGGGTGTTTTCTAACAGCATGACAAGGAAGACTTGTTCCCCCTTCCTATCAAAGAGAGCATAGTTTTGGAGGGGAGTATTGGGACAAAAAAAAAATGTAATTTTCATTTGTATTATGAAATATGAAAATAAAGTTGTCAACTCTTATAGTTAAAAAAAAAAGAGCTAAAAATTATATAGGACCTATTATATGCCAGGTACTATTCTAAGTGCTTTATATATATTGACTTATTCAGTTCTAACAATCTGTGAGGTAGGCAATATGATCTCCATTTTGCAGATGTGGAAATTGATGCCTGGAAAAAGTTATATGAATTGCCCAGTGTCACACCACCGGTAAGTGGAAGTGAAGGGATTTAAACCCAGCTAATCTGGCTCCAGAGTCTATGTCTTTATCCACATCTTAGACTGTCTCCTAAGAGGCTCAGAGGGTTGCAGGGGGATCAGTGCCCCCCTTTTGTCAGTTAACTATGGAGGGAGTGGCTGTCAGAGTGAGAGACCCTCAGGGGATGGAATCACTAGCTTTCCCACTTGGAGACACTTCCTGTAGAAAAACTCAGGATGCTGTGGATTTTGTTTTGCTTCATGCCAAGAGACAGGGTTAAATTCACTTAAGAAATGCTTGTGGAACACCCAGGACAGTTCCTGGCACATTCTATGTAGAGGTGTTGGACGGCTGAGTGGATGAGTGGGTGAGTGACTGAGTACACAATGCTGATGCCCGGTGCCCCTGTGAGTCATTGATGCCGGAGTTACCATTCTCCAAAGAATATGCTTTGCTTTGAATTCTCGTTCAGGGTCATCTTTTCTTTGGAAGGAAAGTTGTCCTGGAAGCAGCAAATGTCACAAATTGTTCTGCAGAATGTTGGATAGAACTGACAATTAGAAGAAGCTTTAGAGCTTTACCCTAGAGGTCTGTTTTAGTCATAACTGAAAAGTTTATTTTCCTCTGGGGGGTTGCAGTGATATTTCATTTTAATTTGTTTTCTGATTGAATGATTTAATTAGATGGCAGTCTCTTGGGAATATAAATTGCAGTTTTGAGATTTTTTTTTTAACCAAATAGATGGTAAATGAGGAGGTGGATAACTTGAGAATTTAAAAAGGTGTCCTAATGGTTTGAAAACACAAAGTAACTTCCTCTTAGTAGGAGAAAGTTGGTGGCTTGAGATGGTGAAGTGGATAAGGTAGCAGGAGTGCTAAAAGAAGGCTGAGTATTGGAGAACTGAGGAAATGAAGATGCTGATTCACTTATTTTTGAAAACCATTAAAAAAAAAAAAAGCTTGTTTCTTTTCTTAGTATCTCTTTGAATCTGTGAAAAGAATGTGTCAATGTAAAGAGAACATTGAAAAAGTATATACAATTACCCATAACTCATTCTCCTATTTTCCTTTTTGAGCATTCCGTTCTAGTATTGCCCATTTGCCTCCATATTTAGAAATAAAAGTATAGTCATGCTTTACATGCAATTTTGTATTTTGCTTTTTCCGCTTTGCTTTTCATTAGAAGCATTTTTTTTCATGTTAGTACCTAGTTAATTGATTCCACATTTATTAGAGACCGAATATGTACCAGACACTGCACTGAAGAGGTACTGAAGGTACGGAGGTGAACAAGGACACTCGTGGACCCTGTCCTACTCGGCTTCATAAGAGCATAGACTAGTCCATAGTCTTCATAAGAGCAACAGAATTCATTCTCTTATTCGATCCAGTGGGTTTTATGTTGGCTAGTTACTGAACAACAGTTTAAAGAGGATAATAAAATAAAATATTATATACATGCATTAAATATTTTATTGTGGTGCCATTCAAAATGTACATTAATTTGCTAGTCTTTGCTATAAGGCCAAGCTTTGTCTTTGGGTAGGGTCTGCTGATTGGAGTTCTGTATCATCTTCCCTGCATAAACCACTCCCTTAATGCACTGTTTAGGAAGTATGATTTCTAGTTCTGCTTTCCTAAAAATGTACTAGGAACTTAAAGGCACATAGAAGCAATCTGAGTATAGTAGCCTTCTAAATTTTTATGATTTTTGTCTGGCCTTTTGTAATTATTTTGCTCCCATGTAATTTGACTGCTCTTTCTGTAAATGACTAGTCTTTATAAAATCTTTCCAAAGCACTTAAATTGGTTTTCTTAGAAACAACTCTCATCCTTTTAGCAGTCATATTTAATTTGTTTCTGTAATGTTTAATTAAATTATGCTGTTACTATGACAGGTGCAATTAGTATAAACACATTTGGAAACAAACCCAACGGGTCATTGGTAGGCATGCAGCTCAATTGCTAGAAGGAGATGTGAGCTGGGCTATTAGAGAATATTTGATGCAGTGGGCCAAAAACATTGAGAGGTTTGGTTCACAGAAAGGACAGAAAGCACTGGTTAATCTAGAGAGGTGATTAAGTGGAGGGTTTTTTGAAAATACCTTTGCTGATTTTTAATGACTGCATAATATTCTGTCAAGTGGATTGCCATTATTGAGTTAACCACTTTCTTGTTGTTGGAATTTTTTGTTGTTGTTGTTACAATTAAAGCTGAAGTGAACATCTGTATTACACTGTTTTCCTCTTTTGAGTTATTTTTTAAAGATATATTGCCACCAGCAATGTGTATTGTTGTACTGGTTTCACCCAGCCTAGCCAGTGTTTTGTGTTATCATTCAACTTTTCTTGCTAAATGTAACCAGTATCAAATGTCAAAAGTTCTATTCTTTTGATTTGCACTCCTTTGATTACGATGGAACTTAGTGTTTTCCCAATATTTATTTTCACCTTGTGGGAATTATTTATGTCCTTTACCCATTTTTCTATTGGATTATCAGTTTGTGACTTATGTGTTCTGTCTGTATTTATGTCTATATCTGTATCAAGATCTATTTCATCTTTATCTGTATCGTCTTATCATCTATGTCTTTTATGCCTGTACTATATATTCATACACACACATACACACACACGTACATATGTACACATATACATTTATACTGTGTCCCCAGGATACAAGTTTTGCCCTGAGAAGTGAAAGGGTCAAGTATGGTTTCCTGGGTTCCTCCCACACCCACTTCTTTCCCATCCCTACAACCTAAGCAACTACTCTTTCATCTGGTTTATGTTTGGTATTCTGTAAAATATTTCATTTTAAAAAAGGTTCTACTCCTTTTATAAAAAAAAAGGTTGAAAATCACTGTTTTGGGAGAGAAGAAAAAAATCAGACTGTTACTTTTTTTGAGGGATGATGGTAACATAAAGAATTCAAGAGCATAAACAAATCTAAAAAGAAATTGAATTCCTGGGTGGTATTCTTATAAGATCCATTTACCCTTCTGAATGCCACGATTAATAATGTATTACAGTATACGAATAATTTCTAAATCCATTATCTTCCTGCATTGAGTCAAGATCATCCCTACAATGGGAGAAATGGGTTATTAACCGTTTTTTGTTTCCAAAAGGTTTACTAGGCATAATATGTGCATATTAATATATGTCAGTTCTGTAATAGCAGGTTATTCACTATGATTATGAATCATATATGGTCCCTGAAAATTTGAAAATGTCCTAGGCTTGGATATTGGGAGATTTTTTTTTTGCCCCTGTAGCTTTTGGATGCCACCCAGAAGTGATTGGTCCCCTCCTCATCTGATCCCTGATTTGGCCAGGTTTGTTTGCTGAATGCTTTGAGTTTTGAGGAGAGGGTGCCATTTAAACAGTAAAATTATTTGTCCTTTGGAAGGAACTGTAGCATATGAAGTTATGTTAGTATCAGTGATTGACATTTTGAGAAAGTTCAATAACAGGATTCAGGGATTGAATCTAATTACCTCTATTAATTGCCCCAAACCACATCTTCATGGTATAGAAAAATCTTGCCAAAGATCACAAGCTTTTCCCGTAGCCAAACAATTTTCATTTTTATCCAGAAGTATGTATGCTGTAAAATAAATGAATTCCACATTCTTTCCCACTCACTTGACATAAATTGTTATTTGCCCTTGATAAGTAGGTTGGTGTAGAATCTCAAGGAGAATTCAGAATGAAATGTTGGAGAACCAGTCTGGTTTGTGAGAACCTTGAAAGTCAGTTTCAGTCACTTGGGTTAGTCTGATCTGTATTTTTCCAAAGGTATTTATGAGATTCAGAGCCATACACAAGGGCCACTGGGGCGTCTTCATTGCCATCCCAGAGGATTGCTGACTTCACTAAAAAAACTGAAATGGTTATTGCCCTGATGCGGGGTGGGTGGTGGGTTGAGGAAACTGTTTAGGTCTGCAGCTTGGTAGTTGCTTGGGTTCTACTTGGGTGTTTGAGACGGACAGGCTGCCCTATGGAGAATCATCCAGGAGGTGGTCCAACTGGAGGTGACGTACAGGTCCTTGGGGAAATGCCATGCTGAATATGACTGATGAGTGTAGCCAGAAGGCAGCAAAGTGGTATTTTGGGAAGAAATAGGACCATGAATGAAACTGGAGGAGCAGAAGTCTATAAATGTTAGGGGGTGTTGAGGTAGGGACAAGAAGCAGAGAAGTCTGATGGGTGGTGGTTCAGATCCAGTGAATGGTGGGCTGTGCTTTTTATGCAGCCCCATATGTCTTACTAGGGCTAGGGGTACTGCCTTTAATCTGTCAGGGATTTGATTGTTCCCACAATTGTCATGACATCAAACCCCACTTTACCTTTGGGGTCAGAGTCAGCTCCATTCTACAATGTGGTTCTTGATGTCTTCCCCCTCCCTCACATGCAGGGCACATGCCCCAGGGCAGGGCCAGGATCATGCAGAGTCCCAACCCTTCTCATTCATTCTCACTTCACTCCTTCCTCTTCCACTCAAAAAAGCATATTAGTATGCAAGAGACTGTGATAACCTTGAAATCCCTTCAATATATTAGCGTAAAAGTCAATCATTCATAAGCTTTGGTACTTAAATTATTATTAATAGCATATTAGCTCACAACTTTCCCAACATCCAGTATATTGCATGACCGGGAACAACTGCTCTGGAATCTTCTGGTGGGTCTATGTATGGTCTATGGATCCTACTGAGGGCAGCCAGTCAGAACTTTAAAAAAAAGGATTCCTGGTTGTTTGAACACTGATATTTTGGGAGTTTTTCTGGTTAAATGGTATGGATTTTCAAATGTTTTGCTAGGACAGATCATCCTGGTGTGTATGCAGTTTTGAGATGGAGTGCATCTTTGCTGCCTGAAATCTGCTTTCAGTTTTGTGTAAGTTTGGTTTGGGGAGATGAAGCTTCCCTTAACAATGTTGTCTGAAATGCCAAAGTGTCCAGTCTCAGTGAGGCAGCAACAGGCTTCCCGTATGATGCCACTGCTAAATGGTATTGGAGATGACAGACGCCTACTTCACTGAGCCACAGCCCCCTAACCTGGTCCTTCCAGAATGCACAAAAGCACAGTGTTTAGGAAGATGCAGAGAAGTGACTTCTGCAGCTTTCCTGGAACAGGTGAGAACAATGGAAAATTATGTCTTAAGAGGAGGCTTGTGGCCAAGTTTTTGGCATGAATAGGTTCATTCTATTAGTCTTGAGTTTAAGCTTCAGAGCCAAACACTCTGCCTAAGATTGTTGAGCACTGCATCTTAAGCCCTGGTATCTTGCTGGGTTTCTCTAGTCTGACCTGTCCGTCCATCTCTGTCCTTTGGGAATTTAGAATTAAAGGCCACTGAGATCATAGAGGATGGGTAGGTAATTCAGGGGCCTGGGTAGGGTAAGTTTTGAAGCTTGGGTTAATAAGTTAATGACCTCTGGAGACTTAGGAGAACAATACCAAAATTATTCGAGTCAATGAAAATGAGAGTGAGAAAGCTAAGGAGAGATTTGAAGCTGCAGAAATGACAAATGAGAATCTTAGCCAAAGCCTTGATTTATTTTAAGAGCAGTAGGCATATAAAGAATTGAGAACCGATCATTTCAAAGGGACGAGAGGAAGAGAACTACCAGTGTGTGTCAGCAACTAGGATAGATGCTGTCCATGCATGATTACTTTTTATCTTCATAACATGGTGAGGTAGGGTTGTAGAGGGGAGAAAATCGAGACTTACAGAGTTTGTGTAACTTACCCAAGGTTATAGAGCTGATAGGTGGTAAAGCCAAAAAGGGCACTTGTCTCCAAAATTTATGCTCTCTACAGAATTGAAAAGATGAAAATTTCACATAGAGAGTAAGAGATCATTTTATCAAAGACCATGATCAAGTGTTAGCTCAGGGATCTCAGGTCAAGTGGGAGACTGCTGAGAGAGGGAACCAGCAGATGACTTGGTCTGTATGAGCAAGGATCGCCGAGGTTAGGATGGGTAGAGGGAGAAGGCCTTGCTCTGGAAGGAGGCTGTGGAGAGCCTTTACATTTGGACCTGAGCTTATGGACATGGCATGACTTTCCACAGAGTCACTGTGGTGGGGTCCCCTGGACCTTTTCTTTTCAGGAAAAGCTGAGTGTGCCAGCTGTAGACTAGTGCTCATTCGGATGCCATGGATGATTTTTGAGCAGCTACTGTGTGCCAGGCACGGTGCTGAGTGCTTTTCTGTATGCTGTCAATTCATGTGTCTTATGGGGTGACCAACTTGTCTTGGTTTGTCTGGGTCTTCACCTGTTTTAAAACTGAAGGGCCAAAGAAGCTCTTCAGCCCAAGATAAACTGGGACGGTTGGTCATTCTCACCTTCTCACTGGGGAGGAGTCTATTTAGTGTTAACCCCTAGCATTAGGGCAAATGCAGCCCTTCTCCTTGTACCACATTTGTGTCTTCTGCTCACTGCTCTTTAACACTGACTTTGTCAAAGAATTAGGTCCCAGCAGCCCCTACATAATTTTCCACGGCCCAGACGTACTGCCTCCTCTTTCCTTTGTTTTTCATTCTGCCTTGGTGCTCTCTGTTTTTTTAGCTGGCTGAACCTCTCGGGATTTGGACAGGAAAAAAATATTGCTATAAAAGAAAGCTCTAATAAAGTGGTTTAGGCACAAAGCATCAGCAGCTGTTTATTTGCCCCAAACAGTAGGAGTTTGTATTAATAACCTTGTGAGTTATATGCTGGGAAGTTAAAAGTAAGCAAAAATCTTGCTTGAGACCCACAGAGTGACTTTATTCCTTTATGAACTAATCTCTCTTCCTGTTTATGCTGGTGACATTTTCTATTATCCATGTGGAAGATCCTTTTTGATCTTCCATTACAGATTTATTTAGCTGTGCCTTGCTTGGCGTCCCAGAGCAGAGGGGTTTTCTGGATTCTCTTTATTGCAGTTATAATGCTTGGTGTTTATGTGGTTTCTGCGTCAGAGGACCTCAACTAGCCAGACAAGCTTTGTCTAATTAATCATCATACTGTTTCCCTGACAGGAGACAAGGAGCAATTTGAGAGGGGCCCGGGAGAAGCTTTAGATCTGCCTCTTAGTTCATGGGTTTGGAGAATAAGTCTTCTGAGCTTTCATTTTCTTCCACTCTTAAATCTCATTTTAATAATAAATTGATCTGATTTGCTTTAGTTTCTGAAAGAATGTATTCTGAAATATAACATGCAGGAATCATGATGTAGACTCTCCAATTATATAATTGGGTCAGGCTTTTTTTTTTTTTAATTAGTACCTAGAAATGCATGTTAAAAATGGAACTAATAGAAAATGGGTAGAAGAGATTTTATCAACGATTCAAAAATTGGACAAATGAACCAGTAAGGAAGGCTTTAGAAATTGGTCTGAACAGGTCTGGAGAAGAGATGGGAAGAAGAAAGGAATTAATATTTGTGAGCACCTACTACATATTAAATGTTTGCCTATGTGACCTCACTTTAACCTTGTAAACAGCCCTGTGGGATAGGTGTTAGTATCCCTATTTTACAGATGAGGAAATTGAGGCTTAACAATTACAGTGAAAATGTCCAAGGTTATGCGGCTAATAAGGGCTAACTCCCCATTACCTTCAGTCTCGTTTGTCCTCTCCTGTGATACCGTCAGGCTCGCTCCTTCCTCTTGGTAAATAAGTTGTAGATGTGACTAGAAGAAGGAGTCATGGGGGTAGCGAGTCTGTGGATGGATTGCCAAGTGACCGTTTTGGGAGTCTCCTTCCCTGGAGACAGAGGAGGGTGTCGGGCCAGGCGCTGACCTGGACTCTGCCCTCTGGAAGGTGAGACAGGCTCCCCTTGTGGCTCTTTTCAGCCAGCAGTGTCGCTTTTTCCAGGGGAGGACTTAACACAAACAAGTCCATCTACTCCACTCATTCAGACCATAGCTTTATTTTGGGGGTTCTCTAGGCTCAGGGTATGGGGTCAAGAGTAGTGTCTACAAAAGAGACAGCAGAAATGGCATGTCTGTTGGGAACTTCCCATTTAATTGAGGAAATGGACTATTCAGAATGGAATGTAAAAAATGGTGGTCCCTGAGGAAAGCTATAGGAGGTCCCGTCCCCCCCCCCAACCCCGCACCGTGCTGGTCCTATTTAGGTGTGGGGGTGGGGATGGGATATGAATGCCAATGGACTCGTTGGGAGAAATGGTCAAAGTGTTTCCAAGTTCCTCTTCTCCCTCCCTCTTTTGGCTGGAGTTTGACAGTGGCCTGGGATGTATCCCTGTCTTTTATTGGTCACATGCTCAGATTCTTCCGTTCTTTCATTCAACAAACACGTATGGAGCACTTATAAAGTTCTGGGCATATATATACCAGGGAAACAAAGACAAAAATATGATGGGGTTGCAATTTAAACGATATGGTCAGGAGGTTTCAGTTAAGCAAGCAGCTGAGGTATGAGTCCTACAGATGTCTAGGGAAGAGTGTTCCAGACACAGGGAACAGCCAGTACAAAGACCCTGAGGCAGGAATGTTCACAGTACATCTGAGGAACAGCGATAAGTCAGCGTGGCTAGAGCAGAGGGACAGTGCAAGAGAGGGATGGCGATGAGATTAGAGGGGTCCTGTTGGGGAGCAGGCTGTGCAGACCTCATAGACTTCTGCTCTGAGAGGAATGGGGTGCTCCTGAAATGGGGTGAACAGAGAAGCCCTACTTTTCAATGTTTCATTCTAGGCTTTTCTGTGGCTGCTTCCTGAGAGCCTCTCAAGGGCTTGGCACTGTGCCAGGCATGGCAGACTATGGTAAAATATACAAGGCAAGGTCCTTTCCTTTGAAAAGCTTAGAATCAAACCGGGAGAACAAACCAAGAAACAGCTAAGAATCTTTTGCAAACTAGATAATATAATGAGGGTTAAAATTGAATTCTAAAGAATGAGTTGTAAGAATAGGCTTCATGGGCATGGAGGAATTGAGGCTTATGACTCATCCTTGAAGAATGAAAAGCGTTTAGAGGAGGGGCATAGAGAAGCTTGAGAGAGGGTGTCTTCAGTTTTAAAAGAAAGCCAACAGTTACCTTGAACAGGGAAACCTGAGTCCTTAAGCTTGGCAAGAAGAGAGTGCAGGAGGTAGTGACTAAAATCAGTGCTGCCGTTTACAACTGGGTGTCTCTGGGCAGGTCTCTTCATTTCCCTGTGCCTCAGTTTCCCCAACTATAGAAATGAGGAGAATCACACCTGTAAGCATTTTAGAATTGTTCTGATTAAATGCGGTAATGCATGGGACCTTGCCGATTGTGTAGTAGGCATGGGGACAAACATGCTCTTTCCTTCAGTCTTTCTTCTTTCCTTCATTCCCACTATCATTTCTTCTTGGACTCACATGGAGAAGAGGGTCAAGAGTATGTTTTCTGGCTTCAACACCCGTAATATCATATTTGAGCCCCATGTCAGTGCAAGCAAAAATGATGTGTGTTACGCCTTCCCCAGTTAAATCAAGCCTGTGATGGCCCAAACTTTGAGGAGAGCTCAAACTAATGCTAGTTGAACCTCCTCCATTGAGACGTTTTGCAGGCTCGATCAGCTCAGGAGCGCCCCTGTGACTAGACGGCTACTTTGAAGTTCTGCCTGCACCGGGCTGGGGACCTGCCCTTGCTTGTGGAAAAATATTTGTTTTGTAAAACCCACTTGGCGTTGCAGAGGGCAGCAGACAGTGTCAGGAATGTGTGTTAGCAAGCCCTTGGCTGGCGGGAGAGTTGTGCAAGGTGTCCAGTTACCCAGCTCGAAGGGTCTCATTTCCCCAAGTCCCAGGTAGAGGGAGAGGCTCCTTGAAGAAAGACTTGAGTTTTCTTTCCTCTCGACCTCCAGAGAGAATTGGTGCCACATCTTCCTATGAGGATGAATTTGATTTAACACAAAACAGTGTGAGGTCATTTCAGTTGCAGGCAGGAAAGTGTGATTTAAGACAATTGTCAGGGAGATTCAATTTAATCTTTTCTTTTTTCCTCCCCTGCTACAAAATATGCATTTTCTTGCATGATATCATTTAAATATACATTCTTTACCACTCAGAGAAAGATGTACTTTCATATTGGGAAGGTACATATTACATTTTTAAGCACTTACCTATTTTAAGTCCTTCTTAAAAAGATTCCTTTCCTGGAGAAAGCAGAAAACTGAATTTTTGTTGTTTGTTTGTTTTACTAGTGGTAATTATAGTGAATCATTAGAAAGCTTCCTGGGCAGTAAACTATTTCTTGATTAGCAGGGGCCATTTTGGTCACTCGTTTTTAGGAAGAAAATTGCCTTAGGAAAAAAACAATAAAAATAATTTCCTTATTTGCTTAAAATTTCAAGATTGTGAATTTTGAATGTTTTTCAACAACAGCCAGTTACATATTTTTAGCAAACAGATGTAAGATTTTTGGCTTTGTAGGTACTTTAGAAATACAGAAAGTATGTGTTGATTTTTATAAATCAAAAATTAAATATCTTATTTCATTCTTGTCAGTATCAGAAACAGTATTGTGTTTTGCAACTCAATGCAGTTGTTTCCTTTCTCCCCCTGTATTAGCAAAGAACATTGAGTTTTCCTGCTTTTTGCAATTCTCAAGTCATATCTTAGTGATAATTCTCGAGTTCTATCTAAGTAAAGACTCTTTCCTTAGTTCAGAGTGTGCTAGAGCGGGAAGTAACATCAGCATCCCTGCCCTCGAGCTATTAGTTGAGGGATCTGGGGACCAGCGTAGAAGTTGGTGACTGGCCTGAGGACCCTCTATTAGATGTTGAAGGCTGTGGGCTGGGGATCCAGGGGTCTGACCCCAGTCTAAAAAGCTTCCCTTTACATCCAGCCACTTCCTGCAACCTCAGAAGAAACCAATACGACTGAAAGGTAAATTCTTTGGCATCTATTCTCAGATGAAGCCAGATGCTTCAGGGGCCACATACGGGCAGATTTTCAGTCTCCTTTAGGTGGAGTTTGCAGGGGTGAGGTTGGAGGGTCCCAGTCGCAGTCCCCTCTCCTTGGCTCTGCTGGGTCCCTGCACCCCGCACTCCTGGGCCTACCTCCACAACTGGGGACCTAGCACTTCGCCAGGCCTGACTTCAGGGTCCAAGCGGGGCATGGCAGCTCCTGGTGATGCAGCCTCCATATCAGGCATAGAGCTTCTTCCCAGCTTTCCTATCCAGAGTAATAAGGCAGATGGAGGAGGAGCAGGAATTTCTTTTTTTTTAATTAATTTTTAATTTTTTTTAATATACCAAAAAACACCAAACGCAAACATTCTTAACTTTTGATCATTCTGTTCTACATATATAATCAGTAATTCACAATATCATCACATAGTTGCATATTCATCATCATGATCATTTCTTGGAACATTTGCATCTATTCAGAAAAAGAAATAAAAAGAAAACAGAAAAGAATTCATACATACCATACCCCTTACCCCTCCCTTTCATTGATCCCTAGCATTTCAAACTAAATTTATTTTAACATTTGTTCCCCCTATGATTTATTTTTATTCCATATGTTTTACGCGTCTGTTGATAAGGTAGATGAAAGGAGCATCAGACACAAGGTTTTCACGATCACACAGTCACATTGTGAAAGCTATATCATTATACAATCATCTTCAAGAAACATGGCTACTGGAACACAGCTCCACATTTTCAGGCAGTTTCAGGAGCAGGAATTTCACATCAAGAAGAGAAAATGAGAAAAACTGACATTTACCAGGCACCTATTAGATGTTTGGTACTGCTTAATCTACTTCAAATTATTTAATCTTAAAGGTGGGTGCTCGCTTTGGCAGCACATATACTGAAATTGGAACGATACAGAGAAGATTAGCATGGCCACTGTGCAAGGATGACACACAAATTCGTGAAGTGTTCCATATTTAAAAAAAAGGGAGGTGTGACAGTGGCTCAGTGACAGAATTCTTGCCTGACATGCTGGAGATCTGGTTTGATTCCCAGTACCTGCCCATGCAAAAAAAATAAAAATAAAAATAAATAAGTAATTAAATGAATAAGACTGTGAGATTGTTAGCTCCATTTTAAAAAATATATATTTTTATTGTGAAATATAACATATATGCAAAAAAGCAATAAATTTCAAAATACGTTTTAACAAGTAGCTGCAGAACAGATTTCAAAGTTTGGAATGGGTTGCAGTTGACGATTTTAGTTTTTTCCTTCTAGCTCCTCCAAGACACTGGGGACTAAAAAGAAATATCAATATAATAATTCAATAGTCATGATCATTTGTTAAATTCTAATTTCTCTGTTAAAACTCCTCCTTCTCCTTTGATCCTTCTCCCAGTCTTTAGGGATATTTGGGTTATGCCCATTCTAACTTTTTTTCATGTTGAAAAGGGGTATCAAAAATATGGGATAGAGGGATGGAACTGGTTGATGTTCTTGGAGATATGGGCACCAGTGCGTTTCAGGATTTATCTGGCTGCCTAGGAACCATCTGAAGGTTTTGGGTTTCTGAAAGTAAACTTAACCATTAGCCGCATCTTACAGATGAGAATGTTGTACTGAACTGTAACTATAAATCTGCTTTTCTAATTAGACTGCAGCTTTCTTGTGGGCAGAGACATGTCCTATGTTTTCCATTTTTCCAGTATCTCACTCAGTGCCAGACATAGAATAGTGTCCAGGTAGGAGTTGGTTGAGTGATTAAATGAGTAAATTAACAGACCTGCCCAAGGGCCCTGAATAAAGGTGGAGCCAGGCTTTGCATACAGGCCTCTGGCTTCAAAGCTGTCAAGAAGGGAAGCCAGGGGACCACAGAGCTGCTTCTCATTCAGCCTGTGCTTAGGGGTGGCTTCCATAGGGCTCTCTCTGCCCCATGCTGTGTCTGCTTTCTGGGCTAGGGACAGGTAAACCCATGCTACTCTGCTGTCCCTCATTTGGATATAGGCACTCAGAGCTTACACTGCTCTTCTTCTGAGGTTAATCAAAAGAATACTTAAACTCAGTAAGGGTGTGTGTGTGTGTGTGTGTGTGTGTGTGTGTGTGAGTGAGATGTGGGTTTTCCTGCACTGAGGTTCCCTGGGAATAAACTGGTGAAAGAAAACTGAAGCCTTCAGGGGACCTGCAGTGTCTTTATTTTAATAAACCTGTCACTAGTGGTCACTTTCAAATGAAAGCAATCTTGTGTGAATGGAAGGGGAAAAATAAACCTGCGCCCGGCAGAGTAACCCCAGAAAAGATGCAGCTTAATAGGGCATTTTTGCTTCAAGAGAAGAGGAACAGAGTTAAGGCCACTTTAGATCTATCCTTGGAGAGGCAATTGAAAGGAGAAAGCAACAGCTTAATTCCCAAGGAAGGATAAAGGATTCCTGGGTGCTCCCGGGAGTGAAAGTTGGCCTCTGGCTTCCCTGCTGAAGCGCAGTGATGCGGCCTCCTATTTGTGCCGAGGCCTGTGAGAACCCAGAATGGATCCCAGTGTCTGGAGGCATCTTTCAATGGCGAGCTGAGACTTGCTGTTTCACCCTCAGGAAAGCGGTGACTGGAACTGTCCACGGTGAGGAGGAGGGGCTCTCCAAGACAGCAACTCCAAGTCAGGAGAGAGCAGTGTGGTAGCTGCCTGGGGGAATTGCCCCACCCGGGGGGTTAGGTCTTCTCAGTGGCCTGGTTGGCTTCTCCCACCCTTTCCAGACAGCACACCCAGGAAACGGACACAGGAGGAAGCTTCTCAGACTCTGTCCATTGGGGACAGAACAACCTGTTAGCAGGAATCACAGATTACTGGGATTTTTCTTTTCTTATTATTCCTGATATTTTCAATTCAGAAAGAGTCGTTTTAAGCAGTACAGTGGAAGAGGGCACAGTAGACATAGGGGAAAAATGGAAAATGTCATTTAAAAAAGACTTATTTCATTCTTTTTTTTTTTTTTTTTTTTCACTTCAGCAGGCAGATGGCTGCCTCACCTTTCACCCTTGGCCAGGAGCAATAGCTGATGGGTCAGCCAAGGAGAGCAGTGGTTTTATTTTATTTTTTCATTTCAAACAGATTGTGTAGCCCTTGGGGTGTGGGGGACTGGTGGAATGGAACTGTGGGCCTGGAAACTAATTATGCCTCCCTGCATGGCTGAGCTAGTTAATACCAAACTGTCACTGGGGCTGGTTCCTCCCTGGGGCAGAAAAGCTTTCCAAATTCCTTGTATCTTTCTCTTTGCCTTGAGAGCTGAGGTATTTTGGGTTTTGACACATTGGGAGAACAGGAGCAAAATGCAGAAAGCTCACAAAGCTCTGAAATGGTGCTATGGGTTCTGGTTCCAAATGTGACGTCCTGATGCGCGTTACTTCTCTGATGCACGTTACTTCTCTAGCCCAGGCATTGTGGTGTGGTATGAGAGAGCTGGGTTTTAGAGTCAGGTAAATTTTGCTCAAGTTCTGGTGCTGCCACTCATTGGCATGATGTCTCTAAGTTGTTGTCTGAGGCTGCCCAGAGAATCTAGGACTGGTAACAGTTTTCTTGTCCACCATATCCCACCTCAGTCCCCAGCAGTGACTGAGTGACTTAAATATGTAAGGCGGTCTCACTTTATTGAAGCCAGAGCTGAGCCCCTGAAGTATATGACATAGAAAACAGGACACCATACATGACAAAGGAAAATCAGGAATTCAGTAATTCTTTACAATGGATTTTTAACTCATTAGTCAAATCAACACGAATCTTTGAAAAATAGCTATACAGATATGAGCATGACAAATGTTTTCGGTCTACAGATCATAAACTTGCTATGCATGAGCGTTCTCAAATTCTTTGCAATAAGTCTGACGTGCATACTTGCTGTCTACCCTTCCCCCTTTTGGGATCTGTGGTCACAGTTCATGCAGTCCTCTGCCAGAGTGACATCTCAAATGACAGTGGATCCCATAAAATCCATGGATTTTTTTTTTAAGGACAGAAGAAGGATTTTAAATATTGGGTGGAAATATTTTTAAAATTTAGCATTTGTGACAACATGAAGGTCATGAATATTCAGTTTGTATACAATCTCAAGCAGCTAGGGAGATGCATGTTTCCAGGGAGGGAGTGTTATTCTCTTCATGGCTGAGGGATGGGAACTCTCTATCATTTCAACACCAGATTTCCCTGAAGATCTCAGAGTCTAACTTTAGGAAAATTTGGAAGTGAAGTCTCAGAGACAGGCCCACTTCCTTCCCCTGCCTTTGCAAGGCCACCCACACCTTGGCTGCATCCATATGTCTAGGCTTTAGCTGAGAAACTCCCAGGTTCCTGGAGAGAGAAAAACTTCCTTGATTCTGAGCACTGAGATGGTAACTGATCCAGACTTGAAGCAAAGCAGCCTGTTTCCAGCCCCAGCAGGATGCATATTTTATGGGAGGATTTAGTCTTGTCTGTTGGGTGTTATTTGTTGAGAGCCCCATTCTCTCCATGCTGCGTTCTCATTAGAATTCATTGTTTGTTCTTGAAGAAGCCCCTAACACAAATTGAGATGGCTGATGGGAAGGGAAAGCTTAGAACTGTCCCCTTTCAAAAGAGACTTTGTATCATGCAGCAGTCCATTCTAACTCTTCAGGAGAACCACAGTTTTAGCAACTATATATCCCCATAGTATCTAGAATAACCTGTATTTCAAATAGTCTGAACAATTTCCCCCAAGAAACAACCTAAATGAATCACAATTCCAAGATTTCCAAAATTTATCATCCATATTAACTCCTGTACCTGGAAGCAGCAGATACATAGCTCTTATATTTTATTTAGAAAATATGGTCGCAATGAAGTAAGCAGAGTGCTCATAAATGGATCCAGCTGTTCCTTGTGTGTGTGTGTGTGTGTGTGTGTGTGTGTGTGTGTTTGCAGTGCATATCAGACGGGATTGAGAGGAGCATTTCCAGAATGACAGTGTGGGGAGTTCTCTGATCTTCTTTGCAGTGGAACAACCATGATTGGTGAAAATGATAAAAAATTAACCATTTCAAGTTTCTGAAAATTGCCCTAAGGGCATACATCAAAGGGAAAAATATTCAAGAGCATCTATGACATCTCAGTAAGAACAGAAAGAGTGTGTGGCATTTGAGCCATGGCTCATACCCTTCTCCAGCTCTATGGATGAGAAGATGAGGTTCCCTCTCTCTCCAGCTCCTAATCTAGGGCTGGGGTTTCTCCCCAGGAGAAACCTGGCCAACCAGAAGAATTTCTCATATATATCAGCTCTGTATTGTAGAAGCAGAGAGTGTGGCTAAGAAGTCTGGAGTTTCCTTCTTTCATTTGTAGGGTAGGAATTCTATCCTATGCATGGCAGCCTGAGACTACTGTGTCTTGATTGTCTCCACCCCTGCTAGCTCCTGGGTGGAGGTTCCATGTCAGAGAGGCAATTAAAGAAGACCAGTGAGTACCATCCCTACCCAGCACCCCACTTATAGAGCATGGATATCATTCTGAGAGAAGTTGGCTGCTGTTTCTGCTCTCAGCTCCAAAGCATTGATGCAGAGATTCTGCCCAGGGAAAGAGGAAGCCTATAAGAACAGAGACTTCTGTGGCGTTCCCTGGAGGGAATGACATTATTTGGAACAGAGTGTGAGGAAATTCAAATCTAGAAGCAATTTATGAGCAATGAAGAGGAGTCTTGTTTCTCTATAATATCAATAAGTTGGATCAGTTAGAAGTTTAACCCATAGAACAAGAGAAAGAAATAAGAAGCACTCTTCTGGGCCAAAGCAAGCCTCAAAGATTGGCCTCAAAGACTATTTATGTATAAAGAGGCATGTATTTACTTAGAACAGACTGTGGAGAAATTTATGCCTGAAGGCACTGCAAGCACAATAGGGCAATCAGTTAGCAATTAGTGGAGGCTAACAGCTGGGTGTGATAACAAATAGACAGTCCAGCCAGAAGCTTAATAGGGAGATCAGTGAAAGAGACAATGAAGTGGACTCTGTTAAAACCTGTCACCCTGAAGGATAGTGTGGGAGGATTTAGGAAGACTGTGCATATGCCCAAGGCTGCACTTTCCAGAGAGTGACATCAGAGACTGCACACGGTAAAGGACTTCAGTGAACTAGTCCATATGAGTCATTAAACAAATAAGCAAAGGAGCAAACAACAACATGTTCTGGGGTGGTGATGGTCAGTATCCAGAATTGCTAAAATATATTATCTAAAATATCTAGTTTTCAACAAAAATTTGAGATACATGCAAAGACACAAGAACATGTTTACCTATTCATAGGGAAAAAGCAGGCAACAGAAACTGCCTTTGAAGGGCTCTGGATGTTGAACTTAGCAGATGAAGGTTAAAAAAAAGCAGCTATTATGAATATAATAAATGAACTAAAGAAAACTACTGAAAGACTTAAAAGGAAGGAATGATGATAGTTTTATCAATAGAGAATATTAACAATGAGAAATTATAAAAAAAGAACCAAGTGAAAGTTTAGAGCTGAAAAGTACAATAATCAAATTAAAATCACTAGAGTTGCATAACAGTATATTTAAGTTTGCACAAGAAGGTCCAGGAGAACTTGAAGATAGATCAATAGAGATTATAAAATCTAAAGAAAAGATAGAAAAAAGAATGAAGGAAAATAAACAGCCTCAGAGAATTGTTGGATAGCACTGAGTGCACCAATGATCTGTATGATGGCAATACCCAGAGGAGAGGAGAAAATGGATGAATCAGAAAAACTACTCAAGGAAATATTGTCTTAAAGCATCCGAATTTGATGATAAACATTAATCTTCACATTCAAGAAGCTCAACAGACTCCAAGTAGGATAAATGCAAAGAGATTTACATCCAGGCACATCATAGCTAAAATGTTGAAAACCAAAGACATAAAGAAAGTCTTGAAAGCAGTCAGTAAAAAACCTACTCATCATATACAAGAGAGTCCCAATAAGATTAACAGCTTACTGCTGAGTAATATCTGTGGAGGTCAGAAGGCAATGGAGTGATATATTCAATGTGCTGGAAGAAAACTTTCAATCAACCATCTGATGTACTGCAAACTTGTCCTTCAAAAATGAAAGCAAAATAAAGGCTTTAACAGATAAACAAAAACTGAGAAAATTTGTTGCTAGCAGACTTACCTTCTAGGATATATTAAAAGATGTTCTTCACATTGAAAGCAAGTGACACCAGACAGTAATTTGAATCTGCATAAACCAAAAAATAGTGCCACTAATGGTAATGATAAAAGATAGTAAAATTGCATATTTCTTCCCTTAACTGATTTAAAAAGTGATTTCATGAAATAATGGGTATATAAATGTATTGCTTAAGCCTGTAGCATAGAGAAATGTAATTTGTTTGACAGTAACATCACAAAATAGGCAGATGGGATCAAAACTATATAGGAGTAAGGAAGTGGCACTATATGGTAACTTAAATCTACAGGAAGAAATGAAAAGAACTAGATGATAAATAAGATGACTAATGTAACAAACCTTATTAAAATGTATTTGTTTTCCATATCTTCTTGAAAATGCACAAAATCACATAAAATTAAAATTATAACAATTCTTATATACAACAATTATTGCATTGGATTTGTTACATGTGGACATACTGTATATAACAACAGTATAAAATGGGGGGAAAGGAAATAGAGCTATTTGGGAGTAAAGTTTCTATATCTCAGTGGAATTAAGTTAATTATATATCTGAACTGAACTTTGATAAGTAAGATGTATATTATAAGCCCCAAAGTTACTACTGAAAGAATCACCCAAGAAATATGGTTTTAAAAAATCATTAAAGAAATTAAAATGTTGCACTAAAAAATATTCGCTTGACACAAAAGAAAGCAGTAATGTAGAAACAGAAGAACAAAAAGGACATGAGAAATATAGAAAACAAAAAGTAAAATTTCAAATGTAAATAAAAACATAAATAATAACATTAAATGAAATGGATTAAACTATTCAGTCAAAATGCAGAGATTGTCAGACTGGATAAAAACGTAAGATGCAGCTATATGCTCTCTACAGTATACATACTTCAGATTCAAAGATAAAAATAGATTGAAAGTGAATGGATGGAAAAAAGAAACACCATGCAAACACCAATAATAAGAATTGGAGTGGCTATATTATTATTAAACAAAGTAGACATGAAAACAAACAAACAAAAGAACCTAGAGAGAAAGAGGACATTTTATAATGATTAGAGGGTCTATCCATTAGGAAGATACAGGAACTAAAAACACATGTGCATCTAACGACAGAGCCCCAAAATACATGAAGCAAAAACTGTGAGAATTGCAAAGGAAAACAGACAATTGAAAAACAGTTGGAGAGCCAAAACCCCACTTTCAATAAAGGATAGAACAATTAGGCAGAAATTAAAAAAAAAAAATTGAAGACTTAAAGAGTATGATTAACAAACATCTGTGGAAACAGCGCCCAACAAGTGAAGAATACAATTTCTCCTCAAGTGCATGTGGAACATTCTCCGGTATAGACTAAATGCTTGGTCATAAAATAAACCTCAATAAATTTAAAAGACCGTAATCATAGAAAATATATTTTCTGGCCACAGTGGAATAAAATTAAGAATCAATGACAAAAGGATATCTGGGCAATTCACAAAAATATGGAAATAAACAACAGATTCCTAAATAATCAATGGGCCAAAGAAGGAATTAAATGGGATATTGGAAAATACTTTGAGTTGAATGTAAACCAAAATACACATACTGAAACTTATAGAATGCAGCTGAACTAGTGCTCAGAGGGAAATGCATAGCTATTTTAATATATGCATAAAATTCATATATTAAAAAAGAAGAAAGACGTAAGTTCAATAACCTAACTGTGGTAGGCTGAAAACTTGCCCCCAAAAGGTATCTCCATCTTAAGCCTTGGAATCTATAAATGTTACCTTATTTGCAGGTGTGATTAAGTTGTAGATTTTGAGGTAAGGAGATAATCCTGGATTATCTGGATGGACATAAATGCCAGCACAAATGTCTTTTTATGAGACAAGTGTGTGTAATTGTGTGAGATTACACACATGTGAAGAGAGACGTAAAGATTGGAGTGATGTGGCTACAATCCAAGAGATGCTGGCAGCTACGGAAACTGAAAGAGGTATGGAATGGATTCTCCTCTAGAGCTTTTGGAGGAAGTATCACCCTGCTGGCATCTTAATCTTGGCTTGGTGATACTGATTTTGGACTTCTGGTCCCCAGAACTATGATAGGATAAATTTCTGTTGTTCTGAGCCATGTCATGGTTGGTAATTGATTATAGCAGCCACAGGAAACTAATAAACTGGTTTTCTACCTTAAGAAACTGGAAAAAGGAGAACAAATGAAATCTAAAGCAAGATAAGGAAGGAAAAGTAAATATTAGCATGGAAATAAAGAGATAGTGAATAGAAAAACAGAGAAAATCGACAAAGCCAAATATAATTCCTTGAAATGATCAACAAAATTGATAAATTTTTAGCTGGACTGACTAAGAAAGAAGAG
Source organism: Myrmecophaga tridactyla (assembly GCA_004026745.1). Lineage (NCBI taxonomy): Eukaryota > Metazoa > Chordata > Mammalia > Pilosa > Myrmecophagidae > Myrmecophaga > Myrmecophaga tridactyla. The sequence goes on from PVIY010010185.1 coordinate 66,078, forward strand.
AAGACTCAAATTGCCAAAATCAGGAATGAAAGAAGGCTATTACTACCAAGCTTAGAAATAAGAAAGATTATAATGGAATGTCGTGCCAACAATAAGATAACTTAGATCAACACATTAGATGACTTCGATGAAATGGACCAATTCAGAGAAAGACAAAGCAACCAAAACTGACAAGATGAAATAGAATGAATAGAACTGTAATAATTATTAGCAAAGAGATTATCTAGTAGCTTAAAAACTTCTCCCAAAGAAAAACCCTGTCTCACATGGCTTCATTGGTATATTCTACCAAAGATTTAAAGAATTAATAGCAGTTCTTCACAAACTCTTCTAAAACACAGACAGGAAAGCACTTCTCAACTCATTCTATGAGGCAATATTACTCTGAAACAAAAACCAATAGAGACATCACAATAAAAGAAAACTCCAGACTAAAATTTCTTATGAAATTTTGTGTTGAGGAACACAAAAACCCTCAACAAAATACTAGGGAAATGAATCCAGCAATATATACAAAGGTTCACGCACAACTACCAAGTGAGATTTATCCCCAAATTACAAAGTTGTTTTACCATTCAAATATAAATTAATAGATAAATAAGGGTAGAAACCATGTGATCATCTCAATAGATGAAGAAAAAGCATTTGACAAAATCCAACACCCTTTCATGATTAAAAATACTCAAAAAACTAAGAAGAAAAAAGAACTTCCTCAACTTGATAAAGGACATTGTTTTAGTTTGCAAGCTGCTGGAGTTTGTTATAAGTTTATATAAGTTATACATTTACAATCCTAAGCCTATTGAAATGTCCCAACTAAGGCATCCAGTGATAGCTTAATTCAAGAAAGGCTGATGTATCTGGAACATCTCTGTCAGCTGGGAAGTTATGCTGGTCCCTTGCTCCTGGGCTTTGTTACTTTTAGTCTCTGTTCCTGGGGGAGGCTCCTCACTTTGCTTCTCTGGGGCTGGCTTTCAATTCCTGGCTTCTCTTGGTTCTCTCCAGGTTCTGGCTTGCTTACTATCTCATGGCAAGGTCTTCTGGGCTCCAAGCATCTCCAAATATCTCTGTCTCTGTTCTCCAAGTACGGGCATCTGTGTCAGCTCTGGGCTCTGTCAGGTCTGAGGCTTCTCTCATTTCTGGCTCTTTCCAAAATGTTTCCTCTTTTAAAGGATTCCAGCAAACTAATCAACACCTACCTGGAATGGGTGGAGTCACATTCCATCTAATCAAAGGTCACACCCACAATTGGGCATGCCACATCTTCTTGGAGATAATCTAATCAAAAGTTTCCAACCTACAGTATTGAATCAGGATTAAAAGAAATGGCTCTACTCACAAGATTGCATCAGGATTAAAACATGGCTTTTCTGGGGTACCTAATACTTTCAAACTGGACGGGCATCTATGAAAACTCCACAGCTAACATCATGCTTGATGCTTAAAGACCGAATGCTTTTACCCTAAGATCAAGAACAAGAAAAAAATGTCTGTTTTCACCACTCCTATTGAATATTAATACCAGAAGTTACCATGTGACCCAGTATTTTCACTCTTAGGTATATACCCAAGAGAAATGAAAACATATGTCTTAGTTTTCCAGTGCTGCTATAACAAATTACGACAGACTAGCTGACTTAACAGAAATTTATTTTCTCACTTCTCTGAATGCTAGAACTCTGCATCAAAATGTCAGAGGACCATACTTCCTCTGAGTCTGGTGGAACCTAGCATTGGCCAGCAGTCAAGGATGTTTCTTGGCTTTGCTCCATCACATGACATCTCTTTCTTTCTGTGTCTCTGTCTGTCTCTTACTGTGTCCAAATCTATCTGCTTATAAGGACACAGTCACATTGGATTAGAACACACCCTAGTCTAGTTTGGCCTCACTTTAGCTTATAACATCTTCAAAGATCCTGTTTATGAATAAGTTCACATTCACAGGACTCAGGGCTAGGACTTGAACATGTGTTTTGGGTAACACAATTCATTCCATAACAACACACATCCACATGGAAACTTGCACACGAATGTTCATAGGTACAGTATTTATAATAGCCTAGAAGTAGAAAAATCCAAATGTTTATCAATTTATGAATAGATAAATAAAATGGAATAGTCGATCCATACAAAGAGTCTATCCATTATTTTGCAAGAAAAAAGTATAGGGGACTGATATATTCTACGACATGGAGGAACCTTGAAAATATGCTAAGTGAAGGATGCTAGTTACAAAAGGCTGCATATTATATAATCTAATTTACTTGAAATGCCCAGAATATTCAAATATATAGAAACTAAAAGTAGATTAGTGGTTCTATAAGGCTGGAAGCTGTTGGTAGGGAATGGATAATAACTGCTGATAGGTACAAAAGAGATTCTCTAGGGGTGATATTTAGGCATAATTATAAGTAGGTTTAGCCTCTCCTCTGCAGGAATAAGTTTCATAAGGGCAAGTCCCAATATGGAGGGCTCAGCCTATTAAATTGTTAGTCCCTAATGCTTGCAAGAATATCAGGAATTACCCAGGTGGAGAAGTTTAATATTTCCATATTTTTTCCCCGTCCCTCAAGGGGCTCTGCAAATACTTTTTTATTCTCTGCCCAAATTACTCTGGAATGTTTTGGGGCATCACACAAACCTGTACAAACTAATAAGATCTCACCCCCTATTCAAGGCTCCATATAATTATGATGTTTGAATAAACTGACCATAAAAGTTAAATTAGATAGTATGTTACAGAAAATATAAATTTTGTACCAAATAAGCATATCTTACTTTGGTCTCATACAGAAGTTGAAGTTCAAGACACAGTTGATATCCTCCTTTACCCTTTAGCCTGATTTATCATAGTCCTACCCAGATCAGCTTCATTCATATCTCTAATTGAAGTATGAGATCGTCAGGGGGGTAGGAAGGATCATGCCCAGTGGATGGCACTGCAAGTCACAGAGCAACAGGTGGGCTAGCCTAGCCTCTCACAGGGAGGGAGGGCAGCATGTATTAGAAAAGCAATACACCCTCCACAAGGCCCCTGCCTGCTGCCCTGACCTCTTCTCCCAGTACTCTCCAAGCCTCTCATTCTGCTCCAGCCCCTTGGCCTTTTGCTCTTCCTGAAATGCACTGGCTCTGTTTCTACCTTGGGACCTTTTCCTTACTGCTTCCTTGCATGACTTCTCCACACTTCATTCTGCCCTCTGCCCAGATAGCACCTTCTCAATGAGGCTTTTTTCTGTGACACATTCTACTCTTTCCCATTACCTGTACTTTATTTTCCTTTGTACGTATATAATCACCTGAGATTACTTGATGTATCTGTTCATGTACTGTCTTTCTCCTCCAGGAGACTGTGATGCAGGGGCATTGTCTTTTCCATGTCAGTATCCTATGTGCCTCGAACAGTGGCTGACACCTGGTGGGCTTTCAATAAGTCCATATCCAATGAAGGAATTCTCACCTGTAGAACAGCGAAGTTATTCTTGAATAAGAGAGGCTCCAGCGTGTGTGTGGGGAGTGGGAGGTGGGCAGCCCCATTGGGAATAAGCCCAGACCTCTAACCAGCCTAATTGTCTCTTTCCTGCTGAGCATGAAATAGCCACATGCATTACTTTTAC
>PVIY010010186.1:0-24287 GCA_004026745.1 Myrmecophaga tridactyla
CGAATCCGCCTATGGGGGAGGGGCGCCGGGCGCCGGCCGCCGCGGCTTTGGGGAACTCACAGATCCAGCGAGTGCGCGAATGCAACAAGCATTTTTCTTATAACTTGTCCATAATGTGGTTTCAAAGAAGGAATTGGAATCACACTAATTCCCCCATTGATACTTTAAAAGTTCATGAGAGAGAGAGAAGATAGCTCTTAACTAGATTATTATTAGTAGTAATAGAAAGGAAAGATGACACATGTAAAACAAAGTAAGGATGTGCATTTTAGTTCCTTACTATCTGGCAAGATGTTGCACTAAATTTGTAATCAGACCTAGTGGAGGAAAGAGTAAGGCTCTGAGCATGTCTGACTAGGACAGCAGTTTCAAGGAATGGAGATTATGATGAGAAATGGAAGCATAACATATGCAAGGATAAAGTTTTGTTCATGTCAGATTTGAGTTACTGGCAGATCATTCACAGAGAAAATTCCTATTGATCCTTAAGAACGAAGGAGCGAGAGGCATAGGTATTGGGTTTGATTCCTTCAAAGAAGGAACAAGTGCGGGACAGACAATAGAAGATTGAGGGAAAGACGGTTAAAGGAAGAAATTTATGGGAGATTAACATTAAATATAAGGAATAAGAACAAGAGGTAGCAAAGAAATTGTCAGAGCAATAGAGGGGAATGAAGGCAATTCAGGGTCACGGAATCAACAAAAAGGGTAATAAACAAATAGATAAATTCAACAAGAAAGCAAGAGGAATAATGACTAAGAAATTGATCTGGGATTTGTCACTAAGAGGATGCTGATAACTTCTAAAAGAGAAAAGAAGCAGAAGAGTGAGTGGCTTGAAGCTATCCTGCCCAGTGTGGAACAGGGGATGGGAGATAAAGAGCCAATAGAAGGCCCATGTGACCTTCATTTAATTTGTAACACTTGAAATGGTCTGGTGTGTTTGGCTCTTTCATGCTGCATTCCCTCCATATCATCACAATAAGTTAATAGTTGCATTTAATGCTGATCCAACATTTAGAAAATATGTTGCATATTGTAAGCATTCAGAATGGGAATGAATGATTTTTATTGCTCATCTTGGATTTGGATCAAAAAATAGCCTCAACCAATAAGAAGCCGAGATTAAACACGAAATTAATAGACTAGCAATTCTAAGTGACTAAAATAGGAGCAGAAGTTCATTTGGTAAAATGACAGCCCATTCCATATGTTAGTAAGATTGGTTTTCAGTCATCTATTTTACAACTACTTATACTTACTCCGTATTTTATATCTACTTACTTCTGACCAGAGAATGCAGGGTGGTTTCAAAATAGACTGCATCATCATGTCCCAAAGCTCTGTAAGTATACATTCTGAGAGAATTCAAACTCCATTAAAAGAAATATCACTGAATGGGCACTTCAGTGAGCCTCGGTATTTATACACCTTTATCTTTCAAAAAAAGTTATTCTTTTTCATTGTGGTTACAGATGCCCTGTCAAAGACAGCAACAGTTTCCACAGTTTTCCCTTTGATCTCTTCTGTAGGGTTAGAATACTGGATTTATTTTTCCAGAAGCAACTATTTAAACATGGCAGCATTGGTTCATAAGCATTGCCCTTTCATTTCCGACTTTCCACATAGAAAACATATACCTTTTCTTGCAATTTGTTAAAGTTTTGTTCAAGTGCATACCACATTAAATGTTTGCAGCCATTCAGTGAATATATTTTGGCTATTAAAAAATCAGTCAAGACCCACACTATAATTCTACTGCTAAAGTTCTTCAAGACAAAGCCCCAAATCCTCATATATACAGGAGTAACTTATTAAGTTTCATTTAAACATCCCAATGTGAGCAACAGCAGCATTTTGAGTGGCAGGCGGGGTGCATGCTTAAAGTTTGCAATTCCTTCTGCAGAACTTATGAACTTTACTATATGAAAAGCTCCTGCTTCTGATGACAAATGTTGACACAATCATATGGCCTGTTTCACATGCCTGTAAATTTCTCCCCCCTAGAAGTCATTTCTCAGCAGCATCATAAGGAAGTTCACCTTCCTCTTGTGTATTAAGAAGGCGACATAAATTTCATCTCAGGCCTAGAGGAAACAACCGAGTCTGTTCTCTTTAATTGTTGATCAAGTCTCTAAAGAAAAGCACTAAAATATCTCAGGATCGAATGTTCCTCTGGAGAATAGTGATACCTTCTTTATAGTAATGTTTGTATTTGAAAGCTATTCATTCATTTATCAGATATTTATGGAATACTATGTTCCAGGAACTTTTCTAGATATTAGGGATATTAGGAAGTAAAACATCAAGATTTCTCATAATTTTCGTCTGTCTTTTTGTCTTTAATAAGCAGCCTATACCTATTTAACTCATTTCCTCTTTTCATCAAAATCAACTTCTCAGTTGCTTTGTTTTCTAATCTTGAGCACTTTTCCCTTCATAGAAATGTCTCCCATGTGCAGATGCTTGGAACTTTATGTCAAAGGGGAAGTGAGTTTTCTGTTTTGGCAATATGTCATTTATCATACGGGCATGTCCATATTCCATCCTGAACACCCATATTCTATGATACGTTCATGTCTTACTGTAACCTCTGGCTTACTTCCAGCATTGCTGCATTCCATTTATTTTATTTATTTATTTATTTATTTTAGTACAGAATCTCCATGGTTTGCCTTATTACATCCCAGATGTATTCATTTGGACTCTCCCTCAGGACGTCTGGGGTCCCCGAGTGGTAATGTCTGAGGAAACACTCAGAGTTTCCTGTAATGAGTCCTCATTCCAGGCTTCACGATTGCTGTCAGTTACCCCTCATGGAGAGCAGTGTCTGCCAGACCATTATTTTCCTGCTGAAGCTGCTTCCTGCAATTCTATTTGGGAGGCTTCCTGTTCCAGCTTTCTATGTGGCATCCAGATGAGCCTATTTGAATTTCATGGTTGGGAAATTTATTCATTAAATCTGGACTTTTACCTTGATGTTGTACATTGATCTCTAGTCTTTATTGACATCCTAAGCACACATAGTAGCTCAGAAACTATTGCTTAATAATACTCCTTTTAGAGGAGTAAGGTAAGAATAAGAGAGGTGCAGTTAAACTTACCTGTTTAAAGGGGCCCAGAAAGCCAAAATATCTTGGTAGGTACATTTAGGGTATTACATTATGTCATAGGATAGTGATTTATATGGACCAAGATAAACAGAAGAATTGACCCAATAGAACCCAGCTAATCAGATGGCAGGTGCTAACCTGTCCTCTGTTATCAATAACAGATCCCTTATTATCTCTAACATCCTCGATAATAATAATAATAATATTTAAAATTGACTGAAGTATTATTCTAAAATCTTTTATGTATGGTTTCCTACCCTCGAACCCACAGGAGAAGTGTTATTATTATTCTCATTGTGCATTTGAGAAAATAGGCCTGGAAAATAAATTTTAAAAAGGAAAAAAAAAAACTTGTTTTAAATCATCCATCTAATACTAGCAAGAGGCAGAGTTGAGTAATTCAAGATAGGCTTATATTACTTTATACCCTGATATACTAACCTTTATCTTATTAAGTTTTTCATAGTTTACTTAAAGAGATGACCATATCTCATGGCTCAAACGATTTATTTTTGTTGTCTTTCTACCTTTTTTTCTGGCAAGACAGAATATAAAATGAATGAGGTTATGAAGTTCCCAGTGGAATGATGAAGTAATAAGCAATACACAATTTCAAAAGGGATCAGGTGAGCTGTCCTGCCACTCCAGCTTTCTCACAAACAGGGAGACCATGGCAGCTTTTCTCTTTCATATAATGTGTTCAGAGAGTTATCAAATTGAACACCATGCAATCTTTCATTGTATCTGAACATTTATTTCTCAGGCCTGAATTCTTTTATAAATTAAAAAAAAAAAAGGTGCTATGTCATGTCCAAGTTACTAATTGAGTTAAACTTAAGCTGAGTTTAATAAGATGCAAATGCATTTAAGGGAGGAATAAAGAAAAAAAAGTCAACCAAATCCTGAATCCTGCTCCAAAGATAAAGTGTTGTGACAAAGCTCATGTTAATTTAGCTATGCTCTCAATAAACTATTCAATAGGCAGGGAGCAACCACAACATGCCATTTGTTATTTTAGCGCCTAAAAACCTTTTATTTCCTACTAATAAAATAAAATATATAATGTGTATGTTTACATAGACAGTTTTATGCAGGAATCACATTGAGACTGATATGCAATTTGAAAATCAACTGTTTCAGCTGTGGCATGCCACAAATGCTTGACTGCATGCCAATGAGGAAATAGCCCTTCCATCCCACCCACCCAGGTTGAAGAAAACAAATGGAGAGGGGTAAGCTGCTCTAAAAAAAGAGAGGTGGGGAAGGGTGTGGCAAGGAGGGGAAAATGGCAAGTTAGAGATGATAGAGGTATAACCAGAGCACTGAGTATGTCAAAAGAGGAGTCCATTCAGAAGACAAAAAGATAGGCAATTTGGTTGTATAGTCACGTTTAATAAAGAAAACTAGGCAGTTTTTTTTAATTAAAATATTTATTAACATTTATTAACCATTTCTAACTCTTGACATTGCCTTCCTAGAAATCACTGGGTAGACAAGCAGAGAGCAGAGAGTGCACAGTAGCCATGTTTACGTGAGGTCATCGCTGGGCCCTCACTGGGCACAGGATGCCTCCAGCACTGAGCACAAACCCTGCTGCCCGGTGGATTCCTCCCCCTTGCCTCTCCACACTTCCTCCATCCATGTGCTTTATTCCCTAATTCTGAACACAAAAAAATATTCAATGGATACTGGCCTCTTAGAACTGTTTCCTTCACTTTCCAACTTACCTGGCCCAATGATCTCTCTTCCCTTTTGTACTTCTTTAATTTACTGTCTTCATTACATCTTCAGTAAGGCCATTTTAGAAATTTACCTGCATTTAAGATAATATGAAAATAATTTGTCTAAAGAACATAATCATTTCAAGGTTTTATTTTGCATGTCTTTCCTCTCATGCTCAAGATGAATTTTATATTCATGAACTCTGTTTCAAATATAAGATATAAGTAAGTGTTTTTGTGTATCTATAAAATCCCTAAATACTGCCTACCTTGATATGATTTTCTAGATCCTCTGTAGTGGTTTGAAGCTGTATGAACTCAGAATAACAGGCTCTTAAACTTAGTGCACTCCTGTGGGTGTGCACCTATTATATTAGGAAGTTTTTATGAAGTTTCTTCAGTTAAGAATGTGTGACCCACCTCAATCAGGATGGGTCTTAATCCTATTACCAGAGTCCTTTATAAGTGGAGTGAAATTCAGTCAGACAGAGAGAGAACCCCTGGAAGTAAGAAGATGAAATTCAAAAGAGAAAGGATAAGCCAGGATATGTCACCTTGTACATATGCTAAGGATATGCCACCATGTACATAACATGTGAGAAACTAAGGACCTCAAAACACTGGGCTTCAGGAAGGAAGGTCTTAATGACTATTTGATTTGGACTTTCTTTTCATCTCAAAACCATAAACTAATAAATTCTCATTGTTTAACCCAACCTATTTCATAGTATTTGCTTGAGCAACCAAGGAAACTAAAACACCCTCCTTGCTAAGTAAGTTCTAAGGAGCCAGAACTAATGTACCGGAGAATATAGATTTTTTGTTTGTTTTTTCATTGCAATCTTCAATGCTGTTATCCATTTATTAAATATCTGTCTCTGGTGTTGGTCTTTTCTTGTTTGGGGGGTCCTTTCTATTTTCTGGAAGCCCTGACGGTTTGAATGTGCACTGGGTTTGAGTTCCTTTTAGCACAGTCATTGTTAGCTGATATCTTTGGTGGGTTATTTCCTTCAGTGTGGCTCACCAAACGCTCTCTGTCACATCTCTTTCTCCTAATTGCCACTTGGAATGATGTGTGTTATAGTATGATTGCTATTGCTTTGCTTTTTATGTCATTGGTTTGATTGGAATTTTAGCAGTTAAACATATTTTCCATGGAAAATTCCACCGGAAAAATTATGAATGCCATGACAGGATTTTTTTTAGCTCCATTGCACATCTTTTATATCTACTCAATCCCTGCCTTATCCTGATGCAATCTGCTTTTTCTAGAATTTGAGGATAGGCATGGAAAGAGTTCAGGGGCATGGGAGGATTGTTTTTGCTTAACAGTTTTATTCCCCATGGTATGTAGACTTCAGACCCATTAGTACAGTCTCAGTCTCATAAAAAGTTCCTTTGATTCCAGTGTAGGTCACACTCTGCAAAGGACCCATCTGCATAGGATTTGAATTTGCTCAACTTCTTAGAAAACCAACCATAATGGTAAATAAATATGTGAAAAGGTGCTTAACTTAATTAGCCATAAGTTAAGTTTTATAACTTTATTTCATTAATGTATCAAAGTTAATGTACAATGTGATACCTATACATACCCACCAGAATGACTGAAACAAAAAAGGTAGACAAAGCCAAGTGCTGACAAGGATGTGGAACAGCTAGGATTCTCATACATTTTTGGTGGAATATAAGTTGCAAAAATCACTTTGGAAAACCAATCAGCAGCATCCACCAAGCTGAATATATGCATGCAATTTGACTTAGTGATCCCAGTCCTAGGTGTACCCCAATAGGAAAGCATTTTTTAATCTTGTTATGGCAACACTTCCTCTAATAGCCTTGAAGGAAAAATAAAACAAATAATTTGCCCAGCATTCATACAACGTAACACTTTACACCAATTAGAATGGAAGAACTAATGCTTTGGGCAATTGCATGGAAAGTAGAATGCAGTGATATAAAAGCCAAAGACACAATTATACACAATGTATGTGAACATACCGAGAAAAAAAATGGATGCATTACAATTCGGGACAGTATTTATTTTTGGAAGGATAGTGCCTAGGAAGGGCTTGAGGGAATGTCAATGTTGCTGATGATGTTCTACGTCTTGATTCAGGAACTGGGTATATGGATGCACTCACTTTGAATATTCAAATGTATAATTATGATTTGTGAAAAAACTAACAGTTAGAGGATTACTAATCATGCCCACTAACCATTATTAGAAAAAGCTAACTGTTGACGAATTAAAACATCATTAAATTACAGCTAACTGTTGATGAATTAGTAGCTTGCATAATGAGACTGAGGCTGCATCCTTTTTTTTTTTTTGCACATGGTCAGGCACTGGGAATCAAGCCTGGGTTTCTGGCATGGCAGGTGAGAGCTCTGCCACTGAGCCACCATGGCCCACCCAAAGCTATATCTTTTTATTTACACAGGAACTAGGGAATAATACCACTAACCTTTTAATATTTAAAAAATTCATGATGAAAAGAATAGGTATACATATATGTATATATATATATAGATATATATATATACATATATATCAAAATTAATTGTTTTAATTTTCCCCACAATTTGAAAGTAATTGATTTTTACTTTTTTTTTGAAACTTGTATGGTTTTCCTATTCTGCAGGGAGAAAATTGAGGTAAAAGGAAGATTGGTTTTGGCTTAGAGTTTTTAGAAAGTGACTGGAAACAGGAAAGCAAATTAGCCCCACCATCTCACTGGGTTAGCAGAAATATTTGGGTCTAAGGGAGTAGAAAGGGGCATTTACCCCAAATTCAACATATTTGCCTGTCCTTGCTGATTGTCATAAGGCAAAATTTCTTCTTTTTAATTATTTAATACATTCATGTAATGAATAATACAGAATACCTTTTCCTTCAAACCAAGACACTATCTGATTTACCACATTTCAAGGACAAAGCTATTTAGTGGTGAATATATCAGCCAAATTAAATCTTCTAGTTTCATTTGATTTTGTCAGTCATGTAGACATGACAGAGGTGAACTCTACTGAAGAGGTAAAAATGACAGTAATTTAAAATAGTTTGTAAAATAATTATAAAACATGTAGAAAGATTCTCAGTTTAACTAAGTGGTATTCAAAAAATGAAGACAGCCTTGCTATTTCTATCAATGAATCACTGAATGATTGTAAATGATACATTCTTTTTATTAATTAGACCTGACAATTTTATTAGACTAATATGCAAGAACTACACTTTAATTCTCTTGATGAACATATTCATTTCATCAGAGCTGAGGTATGCAAAACAAAAGCAAAAGTATTTAGAAGGTTAAAGGAAAGTGCAAATATAAGGAGTAGAGGGGTTGTTTACGTTTCTCTCCTCCAAGATAAATAATAAAGAAGAATAGCTTCTAATCTACCAGGAGTTATACTTTCAATTCTCAAGGAATCCATGAGCCAATTTTTATTCTGTTTGAATAGCTATATTTTAGTCAGCCAGTCTATGGAATACTTGTCCACTCTTTCTAATTCCCTGGAGCCAGGAGCTTAAACCGTTCTTAAACAAATCTGAGAAGAAGAGTCCATCAGACTAAACTATGTATTTTATCCAGTTTGAAAAGAAGAGCAATGCTTCCAAATTTAAAATCCTCTAAGTAATTTGAGTTTAGTCGATTGATTCCATGATATTCCATAGTTATCTGTCTTTGGGAAAATCACTCTACCACTAATGAAGTCTGGTTTTTGCTCTTTGGATACAAAAGTGTGTTGAGAGGCTGAAGTAATGATAGACACTTATATCAAATACAACTTATTTCTATATGCCTGGATCTACGAGGGTCCAAATAAGCATTCCATTAAGGTAAGTTCAGAAAATATGAGGAAGACACACGTGCAAATAAGGCTACCAAATACAGAGTTGGAAGAACAGCAAGGTTAGTTATTTAGCTGTGGAAGGTTAAAAAATAAAATATTAATTATATGCATCTAGCAACAATTCCAAATGATTCTTGTGTGTGTCAGTGGTCTCACTTGAACTATATCTGCATACTTTTCATTTTAATGGAAACAACAAATTAAGTTTATCAAAAATATATATTAGAGAAGCCTCATTATTTACTCCACCTTCTCAAAAAAATCAATGCTGACTACTTACACCATTATATATATATATATATATGATATAGATAGTGTAACTTGTAACTTGAGATATATGATACAATATAATATATATAAATTATGTGCACATAGTGTGCATGTATACTTAGTTTAACAAAATGTATCTAAAGCCACGTTTGAACAGCAGCCTACCAATGTGCAATCTTCACATTATATCAGAGCCTTTGAAAGAGGGCTATGAGTCTAACAGAAATGGAGAAGAGCTTTTTACAAGAGTTTTTTACAAGAAGAAATGATATATGGAAGAGCAAGGCAAAGTCAACTAACATAAGGACTCTTAATTGACTGTATATGTGTGCACGCAGGTTTGCGCGTGTCTAAATGTACAACAGAACTAGAATTACATACCAGCGTCAGCTCACATGATTATTGTCCAGCCTGGTAAAAAGCTTGAACTTTTCAGAAGGCCCTGGGAACTTCCCAAAGGTTATTATTATTATTATCATTATGAAGAATAGCATAGATACAAAAACCAATAAATTTCAAAGCACACCATAACAATTAGCACCCAAAGGTTTTGAGCAAAGGAGTGACTCTACCCAGTTAGCCAGCAAGATATCCTTGGCAGAAGCTCATGACACAAAGAACTTTAAAGATCCTACTGTGTAAGCTATGCCAAAGAAGTAGAGAGATATGAAAGAGATTTTAATTCAACAGGATTTAAAACTTGAATTGTTGCAAAGGAAAAGTTTAGAGGGAGAGTCCAAATTTAACCTAAGATGTGCTTCCCCCACCCCCACATGAGCAGGCACTGGGAATGAACCTGGGTCTCCAGCATGGCAGGTGAGAACTCTGCCACTGAGCCACCATCACACTATGTCTAAAATGTGCTTTTGTTTTTGAAGATGGTAGATCCATTAAGGTTCAGGTCCAGGTCAGGACTATGAACTGGTATAAGCAGATATTTGTTGAATTAATTTTAGACGTGGGAGGGTCATGGTGTTGGCAATGCACCTAATTACAAATTGGAAGACATTATGAAATCAGTTTTAAGCCATGTTTGAGGTGGAAATAGTATGAACACATGAAGTGTTTTGTTTCATTTCTCATTGAATTTAAAGTCATGAATGTAATTCACCCTTTTTTCAATTACTGAATTTAAAAATTCTGATTGATAATACTCTAAGAGCCAGGCACTGAGCACTCATGCAAACAACACACACTTTTAATTTCATTCTGAAAAATTCTCCATGACCTACTAAAATATAAACACTAACAAAATCAACTAAACATTATGGTTTGAATTTTCAACCTGTTGGTTATAAAAAGCAGAAAAGAAAGATAAACTTTACATACATTTTCATATGAAAGTTTAAAGACATATTCCCAAAAGATTACTACTTTGGTCAAATGGACTTTCCTGGATTATTTTTAAAAACTTCAGAATTGCTGTGACTACTTGGGCCCAAACAACGATACCATCACAGAGAATGTACTACTACCATTGCACATCCTTAAATGTCACATGAATTGTTGAGCCATTAGACTGGATTTGAAGCTTCGAGCCTGGGAATGTAGAAATCATTATGAAAAAAATCTGAGAGAATTGCTACAAATACGACTTGATGATCAGATAGAACAAGAACTGGTTATATGGAATGTATATTAGCCTTTCCTCTAAACTGTGCTATATAATCACTGCCCAGTTCCAAACACTGAGACTTGCTTATTAATTGGATATTGTATCTAGGCCCCAAGTATAAGTCTTTTCTTACATTGTGGAGAGCACTCCATTGACCAATCCGGAAATATTTGTGTTCTAGTTTTAGCAAATTCTCTTGAAGTAGTTCTTTGATAGTTTACTCCTTGTTGTTCTGTTATCTAGGTTTTTAACTCTATCTTCCGGAATTTCTTTGATTGTTTTATTTGCTATTATACATTAAATTTTCAAGAAAATTTTAATCTGATGTTCTTTTTGTTTAACTCCTGTTCTTGTTTAATGGATGCATTTTAGTTCTCTGAGGGCATTCCATATGTGTGTGTGTTTGTGTACATATATGTGATCGTATATGTATGAGTGTATGTGTGCATATATATATAATTATATAGTTGTATAGTAATATTGTTGTCTCTTCTTTTTGAACATTTTTTCTATTATGAGTCTCTTTACTCTGATTTCTTTTTGTTCATTCATTTTTGGTCCTGTCTAATATTTATATTTCATGTTAGAAGTTTTCTGTACATTTCTACTAATCCATGGCTGGGTTTTTGTTTGCTTGTTTTTTCACATTTGAAGGAAAGCATTGCAAAGATGTTTGCATACTTTGAGTGCATCAGTGACCCTTGTTCATTGATAGTCCTTATTTTAAAATGAGCTGGCTGGATTGTTTCATTCAGGAACTCCAATAATAATTATCTATAGATCTTATCTCTTGGCCCAGTCAGTTTTCCTGAAAAACCTCCTTTAGTCCAGGAGTCAGTCAGCTTTATCTGTAAAAGGACACATTATAAATATTTTAGGCTTAATTATCTCTGTCACAACTACTCAACTCTTCAATTGTAGCACAAAAGTAGTCTAAGACATTGTGAAGTATGTGGCTGTGCCCCAATAAAACATCATAAAAACAGGCAAGAACACTCTGTGTTCTTTAGCTCTAGAAGTAACTTGATTAGCCAGCATTTACAGAGCCTAGTAAAAGAAGGAAGCCAGAGACCTCACCACATAATATATTGTCTTTTAATAAATTCTCCTGTTTTAACACGATATCCTTGCCTAACCTCTAACTGGCATTCCTGAGGTTGAAATGCCTCTGCCAACCTCTAGAAAGTAAATTTCCAGTGATCAAGGGGAAAGGGGGAGAAAATTTCTCCTAAGGGATAGGGATGTGATCTGAGGGACATTCATACAGAACACTCACTGTCAGCATTGCCTGCTTTTACTATCAGATATACTTGGAAGATATCCAGGCTTCTATAGCACAAACGTGCCTGTGCCTGACCTCCCCCACTGCTGGGTTTGTTTTCTTTGGTCTGTAGTGACTATTCATAAGTCAATAGTCATTCATTCAAATGTTCTCTGGTTTCCAACACTGTGTTCCTATATTTTCCTCTCCTGTTTTCCTTGTCCTTTCAGGTTTTTCTTTTTAAAAATCCTTTTACTGACAGTGTGGTGTGTTTTTGTAGGATTAGCGGTATGTGTGATGCATTTTCCAGTTAAATCTGACGTCTTGAGCGACACTGTATATAGCTTGATATTCTAATCTGGATCTCCTAGCCTTAACTGAATGCCATCTAATCAAAACCGATGTGTTTACTACTGTAATAGTCAAAAGCATACATTTCCTGGTAGACTTACTTGATAATACCTTGAGGCCTTCAGAAAACTATTAGGGAGACAGATCATGGGCACCTTTTGAATGCCCATTGCCCAGACCTCACTTAGCCCTGCCTCTGTTTCTGGGAAGTCACAAACACAAACTAATTGGCATCCTCTGGCCTTTGGATACCCCCTCTCCTTTTCTATTATGTGCTGCCCCAAAATCACGGGGAGCTATTAAGTGTAATGAAAAGCCGTGGGGAGCTTTTAAGTCTAGTTTGGCTAGATCTTAAACCCAAGTAGCCATAGATGCTTATCAGAAGGGAATTCTCAGTGGTGAGCCCCATTCCTCTGAGGTGGATAAAAACCACACAGTATAGACGGTCTCTCTTCACCAGTGTGAGGTGAGGCGTGCAAAACTGACATCTATGGACCCAAACTGGACCAGTTTGGGGCCACCCTAAGAGATCGGTTGTGATGGACTTCTTCTCTTGCTCTCTTGGACTCTGCTATGTAAATGACACAGTCCCTTTCTGGACTCTCTGTTATGTGCAATAAATGGGTCATTTGTTACAAGTTTCTGTTGTGCTCTGACCCTGTGTTCCCACAAAGCATTGCTGTAGCAATTCTCTCCACAGGGAACTCAGATTGCTGCCTCTGAAGTATTATATGGTTAATTATAGCTCATAGTTTTGACCCTCTACAATGCTCACAGTTTCTGTTTGGAAAGAATAGAAAGCTTCAAGGTAAGATAAAAACAGTTTTATGCATTTAGCCCATCTAAGGATTTTTGAACTTTCCTCCTGCCCCAGACTACTGAAATTCCCTAAACAATACTTATTTTATCTCGGTGATGAGGCCACTTACTTCAGCCTATGTCTTTTCCACAAGACATATCCCAAATTGCAGTAATTCTGGTTCATATCACTTAATATTTAAATAGAATGAATGAGCATCCATCCCACTGTGGGAAACCTTGTTCTTTCTTAATACAGCTGAGACGTCTCAGGAAACTTACCCTTCTCTGACCATCTCCTTAACTCTATCCTATTCTTCCTCTATGCTCTCTTTCATATCTCTTATGATCCCTTTCCTATGGCCACGCCTTCTTAGCCCATAAATATTATTATTTCTTCTATTAGTTTTGTCTGCTGTGTAACAAATGTCCACAACCATAATGGCTTAAGACAATATCAATATATTAGCTCACACTTCTGTAGGTCCCAGTGGGTTCAACTGGGTGTTATGCTTATTATCATAGGGCCTAAATCAAACTGGTCTGGGCTCTTACCTGGAGACTCTGGAAAAGAATCTTATTTCAAGGTCCTTCAGATTTTTGACAGAATTCCGTTCCTTGCAGTTGTAGGACAAGGTCCCAGGTTCCTTGCTTTCTTATCTCCTTAGGTCTGCCTAATTTTTAGAAAGAAAATACCCATTTTGCTAATGGGCTTATTTAGATATGAGGAAATAAAATGAGAAAAGTCTCAACAAAGCACCAGGCGCTGGGTCCCAGCTGAAGGAAAAGTCCATCAAGAAACTCTCCCAGGCAGAGGATAGCCAAGTTTTTGAAGATTGTGTTACCTATTATTTTGTTTTAAGATATTCTATGTGCTGTATTGAGTTGGTCACCTTCTACCACAAATTTTCCATAAAAATCTACTACACAGTCCTGGCTCTTACACAGAATGAAGATTAGGAGCATCTTGTCCTATGTATTGTCCTAACCCTGCCATTCCAGACTGCTTATATGTTCTTACTCTTAAAAACCTACAACAAACCTATAACATCGTTATAAAGATTAAATAAAATCACACATATGAACTACTTAGTACATCCTGGGAACACTGCTACACAAATGTTGACAAGCATTTTTGTTGGAAACATGTTAGGACTTCGGGTCTTTTAGTACTCCTCAATAAGACTGCTTAGAAAGCTGCCCATAAATAATGATGTAGAATTGCATTAAATTTAGACAAACAGATAATATACAATCCAAAACAGCAACAACAACGTAACTTTTTGAGCTACTTCTCTAGCAGGATTCATTTTTTTCAGCATCTTGTGAGTAGAAACAGCTAGGTGACCAGCAGAGGGAACACAACTAATTCTGATTCTGTTGTTTATGTCTCAGCTAAATTATCCTATCCCACTAATTTCAACGCTATGCATATCCTCAGGCCAGGGACCTTGTCTCCTGCAGTTTGGATAATCCAAAATACACAGTCAATGCTTGATGAGTAATAATAATTAATATTGAACCTCACTCCCCAGGCAGTGCTCCCAGTATTGATAGTGTCAGTGAGGATTATGTTTCTCAGGGAAGTATATAGAATAAATTTCCTGGATGGCTTCCAGTTAAAAGAAGAGAGAAAAGGAACCAAAGCTTATTATGCAAGAAGTCACAAAGCCTAGGAGATACTATAGAAAATACAGAAGAATGCCCATTTGAATGTCCACATCTTTGTTGTTCATTTCCCCTTCTTTCATTTACCGTATGTTGAATTCACAATAAAGTAAACACTCATAATCCAATTCAAGAAATAAACATTAGTCATACAATA
Organism: Myrmecophaga tridactyla; assembly: GCA_004026745.1. Taxonomy (NCBI): domain Eukaryota; kingdom Metazoa; phylum Chordata; class Mammalia; order Pilosa; family Myrmecophagidae; genus Myrmecophaga; species Myrmecophaga tridactyla. The sequence goes on from PVIY010010186.1 coordinate 14,813, forward strand.
GACTCAGGGGTGATATGCAAATTATCTAATGGGTAAGATTCAGGCACAGACAAAAATTTCTGGTGCTGGCCAGGTTCTGGAGCTGCATTCTTGAAAGCCCCTGCTGTGCTAAAATGGGCAACCTCTCAGTGACTGGACCATGGAGAGACCTATGGGTGTGGCACAGAGGAGCAACTGTAGGCAGGGTGAGTAGAGATGACACACAGAGAAACTGGAGCAGCAGCTCTTTACCAACTAGTGTGGAATTAGTTCAACCATTTTGCTGTAAGGACACATACCACATGAAAATTACAATGCATTCTCTTGCCTCTCCCCATAAGTAGCCACTGCTGTGAATATTAAATTCACATTTTCTTACTTTTGCATACATGTAAAACACACATACATGCAGTTATATAGATAGATCTATAGATAGGTAGATAGATAGAGATAGATAGATAGATAGATAGATAGATAGATAGATAGATAGATAGATAGATAGATAAATTTACTCTGGTTCCTTTTGGCTTTGGGATCTTTTCCTTATTTTTGATTACTCCTAAATAGTTTGATTATCTCCCTTCTTCCAACATCCTTGTACTTATTTTGTTCATATCTGGAGTAATGAGTCTAAACCAGTTGAGAAAAGCACATTCAATCCTCACCACTGTGTTCCCGGCACCTCATGGAAAGAGCTGTGTGAGGATGACCACACTTGGGAGGTCATCTTAGGGAACTCACACCCATTTTATAATACAGCTCTGGTTCAATCAGTCATGATTGTTGTCATACAAAAATATGGTAATTTGTGTTAAAAGTAGTTAATATAATGTGGAGAGTTTTAGTGAAACTGAGAATTATAATGTGTCTTTCTTAATAAGTAAATGCTAGGAATTTGAAGTCATCTATTTTTTATGTGAAAGCTTCTAAAATTACTTTGAATTTTCTCTTGAGAACCTCATGGCACTTCAATGTCCTCTTTGTTAACATTCCCATGACCCAAAATTAGTTCCATGCCTGAACTACTGCATTCCTAGAGGACAAAAACGGCTCCATGGCCAATCCATAGATTCACTAATGGAAAATCTGATCACAGGATAGATATGTAGCCTTGTGAATAAAATACCTTGTATTTTAGTTTCTAAAATGACAAAAAAAAATGTCATGCAATGGGTTAGCTTAATAGCGGGAATTTATTGATTCATGATGCTAAGGCTAGGACAAGTGGAAAATCAAGGCATCAGCAAGACAGTGCTTTCTCTAAGACCATCGCAGTGTTCTGGGGCTAGCTGCATCAGTCCTTGGTCCTTGGCTTTTCTTTCATAGGGCAATGTATGGTTTCCCTTCTGGGTTTTGCTGGCTTTCCAGCTTCTGGTTGTTTCCTGTGGCTTTCTCTCCATGGGTGGCTTTCCCTATAAGGCCCTCAATAATAGGATTAAGACCCATTCAGTTGGGCCATACCTTAGCTGAAGCAACTCCACTAAAAAGTGCTATTTACAATGAGTTCACACCCACAGGAATGGGTTAAGATTAAGCATGGTTTCCTGGGGTACATAGCCCCAAGCTACCACTCCCTATATCAGAACAAATTTTCTCTCTCATGCCAGACCTCCAATGGCTCTTTCCAACTACAAGGGTCTCATTGGACCACAATAGCAGATCAACAACACTGGACATGTGAAATTTATTTCAATAAATGTGATCCTGCACTTAGGCTTGGATTCATGGAATTACTATGTGTAACTGCAGATTTTGTGGTGTTATTGACCTGATAAGTGATTTACAAATATATATATATATATATATATATATATATATAGCTCTCTAAAAATACTACATGGACTTATCAATGGGTTATCAATGGGTGTATACTAATAATTAAACACACATTGGCTAACCCCATTAGAAAACAATATAAATCGGAAGCACTTGTGCGCCAATACCTCTCATGATTATGGGAGGAGAGAATAATCTGAAACTTCAAGTGAAAGCGTATTTTCTTACCAAGCCATTTTAGTTGGTGGTGAGCATCACAAGCTGTCACAAAGCATTATTACCTACTCTGCATTTTTTAATGTCCAATTATCCTTTTCTCTTCTGGACTTTCAGTCTTCAGTGCAGTAAAGGGCTGAAGGTTGATTGTATTGATTGTTGTCTGCATTAATCTTGGAAAGTAAGCATTAGATCTTGAAAGACCTCATTTAAATCAAGTGTAAAGAACAAGCATTCAGTTTATGGCATTCCTGAAACAGTATCTCATGCTTTCAATATAGGCCCTTTAAAAAACCATAAAGGCCAAACACTATTTCTTTATATAGGGATTTGATTTCTAAGTGCTGGTGACAATTAGCTTTTAAAACTCTCCAAGATTCATCCTTGAACAAAGGAGCCAAGGACTTCCTGATGGAGAGAAGGAGGTGAGAAATGTCCCACAGTGTTAGAACCTCTAGTATGTTCTGGTGGATGGAAGAAAGAGGGCCTGGGCAAACTTTCCATTAGCTGGTTTGAGTGACGGGAATCCAGGATTCCTGGTAAAAGCCTGCATCAGGCAATGTTCACATCAGGTACTCTGTCTTGCTTTCATTGATGTCAATCCAAATGGCAGCATTTTGGGATTTGGAACGTGATTTGGAACATTTCTTAAGCTTCAATCAATGTAAATAGATTCAGGATGAAAGAGAAAATGGAAGGGGAGAGGGAATACAATTGTGCTTGGGAGTTACTCAAAATTCTGGTTCAGCTAAATGGCAACAGTACCTTTAACTGCATGTGGATAAAATATATTAACTCTGGTAAAGTTCTGCAAGAATGTTTCAGTGCAGAAGACATGGTCTGGGGCATGAAAGTTTTGGTGTTATTATTTTAATTCCCTATTTTTTTTAAAAAAAACATGTTTTAGTGCTGTGTCATATCTTTTAAAAACAGAACTTGTCATTTTTTTTAATTAAATTTTTTTTTTAAACATAGCAACATACAAACACAAACGTTCTTACCACATGATCATTCCATTCTTGGTATATAATCAAAAACTCACAGTATCATCATCATGATCATTTCACACTCACATGTCTGCTCATGCATTCGGCCCACAGACTTCTTACACACGGTGCAATAACACACCAACCTCACCCCACGCTGCTCTCCTTCCCATAAAAAAAGAACTTGTAATTATTGTTCCTGTTAACTGCTTCACCATTGTGCTATAAAATATTACCACGAATGAGTCTACAAAATGAAACAGCCTCATGATCGCATTTGTGGCATTTTAAAATAGGATCAAGGTGAATATCAACATTTGCTCAATTAGTTCAAAGAATAGAATGCTTTAGCCCGAAGGAAAAGAGTCACAGTTGGCAATAAACTTTGTTCTCTGATTTTCTCACAGACCCCTGCTACAAAATGCTCATGTTTCTCAAATTTTGTGATTTTAAAATCCTTCAATATTTCTCAGCATGAATAGAATTGCCTGTCTCTTGTAGGGGCATGTTTGTTTAAATAAGTGGGTAAGTTACTGGTGTCTACATAAATGGGAATTAGAAAAAGAAATGTTAGTTCTTTTCAATTGTGGCCACGCTCTGTGACAGTATTCAGGTCTAGCCTACTCTCTTCAATATTGGAGATGAGGTGAAGTTTGTCATTGGTGCTTCTAACTTAGATTATTTTCATCTTCTGTCCCTCAGCCTTACTGCCTACAAAGAAACACCTAGTTCAAACCCTGCCTGACCTTTACAATGATCAGCAAACGCAGAGTGAGTGGCTGCTTAAATCACAAGCAGTTCTTTCATTATAGTGTGAGCAGGGAAAGCTTTCCCTGCTTTTTCCTTAGTGGGAAATGTCTTAATTTCTGTCAAAATTGGGATTATTTCCATGCTACCAAAGAAAGTAAAAAGTAAAGGTATTCCCTCACTGAGGAGCTGAGCTTCCTATCCAGCTCTAAATCAGAATCTAGATGCACCGTCTCTTGAGAAAGAGAGAATGAATGAACTTATATTATGAATTAGATGAATTTTTGTCCCTTGCACAAAGGTGATGCCCTGATTTCAATTTCCAGGATAAAGCTTTACAGTTCACGCAGCCATTTTATAATAAACAACTTATTATAATTAACTATACTTTTATTGTCTTGAATACACTTTAGAGTAATATTTCTTTGGAAACTTATCATTAAGACATAAAAGTTTTCAAACTCTTATTTCCTGGGAATACACTTTAGGAAAGCTCTGGGAATCTCCTATATGTTCACCTTCACCTGTCCACCTCTAGAGAATAATGGCTCTCTTCATGTCCATTTTTTTGCGAGCTATACTCATAAGGAAGTGGATTCTGGAAAACAATGTTCTGAATCTTAGAGGGAGTGACAGTGGTGCCAGGTTAGCAGGAGTCAAGACTATGCTGCCATCAACTCTCATCTAGAAACCACCCACACTATTTTTAAAAAATCTAGCTGGCATCCTAGATGGATTCTAGACTCCATCATTTCTTAGTCCACTGGGCAAGCTGATCCCTCACTATCAAACTCTACAGTGAAGCCACACTAATATATGGTATGCAGGGATCCCAACTCTCTCTTTGGCAGCCCCTCAAATGTGGTGTTCAAAGGATTCCTTGGTGAGGAGAAATTGCTGAAGTCTTTTCTGCAGGAACTAAGTAGCAAAGCTTTTCTGCACAAATTGCATGCACATCTTTTAAATCTTGTTTGCTTCCATGTATCCAAACTTTAAGCACAGAGCCTGGCATCTAGTAGATGCCTAATAAATGCTATCGAATGAATATGTAAATGAGATGACACCCTTGTCATTTCATTCCTACCATAGTATTTATATCTATTCCTCTTAATTTGCTACTTAGCATGACCTGTATCTTTCCTTTGAATATTTTTTCTTCCAGAAATGGTGATCCTTTTCCTTGGATCTCTCTCTGCTTCTGGGATCACCACTTGTTTCTTTCTCTTTCTCTGCTTGTTCTGGTAGCTGTCCCTATGTGCCATCACTGACAATGCATTTCATCATGCAGCCTGAAATAAATGCTCATTTAAGTATTAAAATTTCATTATTTAAGTCTTGAGAATTTCATTCTCAAATGAATGAAATTAGGGTCCTGGTGAGAATCCAAAATATCTTCCAATAATTCATGTGTAGAAACACCCAGACAAGGGCTTTGTGCCATTAGGTTTCTCTGTTTGAGGACCCTATTTTTCATCCTTGTTTTTTGGAAAAGTTGTCGTGAGCTGAGTTTACTGACTGAATGGCTTCTCTGAAAAGTAGGACATCTTTGTGTATCAACTGGCCACAGCTATATTTTAAAATATCCGTCTTTCCTCTGTTGCTAATAGCAAAGTCTGTAGTCTTTAAAGCATCACTATAGGAGGGCTAAAAGACCTTTTCTTCAGGGAGGATATTGGACTTAGTGAATCTCTGTTTTCTGTGTGCATATACTGAGAAGATCCTTCTAAGGCAGCTTCTCCCAATCAGTTTTTGTTCTCAGAGCTATAATCCCCAAATCTATGGAGTTGGCAAATCTGGTTGCAAATTATATGATCTTGGGCTAGTTTACCTAAAATTTCTGAGAGTAATTTCTGTTAATAATGCATACATTTCTGGGTTGTTGTGAAAAGAAAGTGATATAGGATTTTTAAACTACTTAGCTCAGTGTGAAATACAGAGTAGAAGTTCAATTTATGATCGTTAATTTTATCACCATCAGTATGGCAATGTACTGTTTCTGCAAACTTATTGTAGTACAATAAAAAATATTATTGGGTTTATACCTTCCATTCTTCTCACTGACCAGATCCTGCTTTTCCTGAGAAATATCTCTAACTCTTTTCATCCCTGCTATTGTCTTTTTCTCTCAAGGTCTCATCACTGTCCCATGAACAGTTTTTAATCTCCCATGTAATAACTCTCTTCTCTTTATTGTTATTTATTTATTTAGTTTATTTTCCACATTGTTGGTAGAATTTCGTCCTAAAAGGAAAATTTATTAGCACACTTCCTTTATTTAAATCTTTTAATTCACTCTCTATTGCCTAATTAAACTGATTTCTTTAAGTCTTCTCTAAGCTTTTTGTGTCCTAATGTACACTGTTAATCTCTAAGGTGTGGATATTTTACAGAGTTTCACAAAAGCACTTGCCCATTGAAACCTTTCTTTTAACAGAGACTTTTGAAGAAAATATTAGAGAGGAACATACAAGGGTAATCTCTTAGCACAAATAAACAAAACCTATTAGTAACTCACCTCACCAATCTCGGTCTTTCTCTGCTTCACACTTATCTGTTCCAGACCTGCTGTTCTCAAGTAATTTTCCCTGCACGTGTGCCTCCTCTGCAGATATTATTCATCTCTGAGATTCTCTCACCCCAACTTCTACCACACATTCCTCTCTACGCAATCTGCTCAACTTGGTGGCCCCTGATTCTTTGCAAAACAGCTCAGATGTTATTTTTGCTGAAGTTGTTTCAGGGCCCACTCTCTTGAACAATGTGGAGGCATTTGGAATTTAAAAGGAAGAAGGAGCTAGCTTCATACCACTCATAACTTTTTTTACATTGCTATGTACAACTCTGACTTCCCCATCATAAATAAACACCTTATGGGCATGGCCAAGCTTCATATTTTTGGTAGCTCCTTCTTTAGTTGGCTGCCTCGTATATAGAGATGGTATGTAATGAATGCTCACTGAAATTTGCCAAATGTGCTACCTATAATTAGAATTGCATGTCAGAAACAACAACAAAATCTATGTCATCAGTGAATGTAGTTAGTGATTTTTATCTTCAAGAAAGCAAACATTCATTTCATAAGTTCCTGAATCTGTAGAAATCCTATTTGTCTGTTCCCAATAATAAACATTCTATCCTATATTCCGTAGGACTGTGACATCTCCAAACTCACTGTGGAATATTCTACTTAACAAGTAACGACTGTTATATTCTGTGCCAAAGTCAATATGAAAGCATCCTCAAGTGACATTTCAGGTTCTTCTTGAGCAACCCATCTCCTTTGCAAAATGCTGGACAGAGAAGGAGAAATTGAGATCACTTTTTCTAAAACCCAATCTGTCATTATTCATGAACAATCTTCAAACCAAATCCCACTCGTATCTCTGGCTGACACTAGATAATGATTTCAATAGAAGAACAGCTGTTTCAAATTATATGCCTCTCTGTGAACAGCGCCCAGGTACTGCCATTTCAATTGTGTTATGAATGTGCTAGATAAATGGCAGGTTGCCAAAGACAGCATCCGCCTGGTTGTTTGAAACAACGCCCCAGACGTAAAAAGAAAGAAAAAATCCTTCACAGATTGCAGTATGTACACTTTTGGCTGTTTTGCACATCCTCTGCAGCTGTGCATTTATGATGCTATATTTAAGCAAAAATCTGTGTAAGAACTAGTCGCTAGGAGCTGGAAGTTTGGCGGCCATTTTAAGCATTTGGCTATAGTGGTTGCCAAGATTTTCTCCATCCAGAAAGAGCTCTGCCACTCTTATAAGCAGCTAAAAAAATGGGATATGGCTACTTTCTGGAATTAAATCCTTTCATATATTGTAAGACTAGTTCAAATAGTAGCAAGCCCTCATTATTTTCTTATGAAAGAGATTGCTGTCACTTTACTTGTTTTCTTAGAGCCATGACTGGTCATGAAGTTGGACATTTAAGGTGTCACAAAAAGATGATAGGTAGAGAAATCTTTCAAAAGTCATGTATAGACTCAGCACATCTTTCTATGTGTGGCTCTTTCCTCATTATGAGGGAATGAACAGTAAAACTCATAATTAACAGAAATAAGCTTTCTAAGTGAATGTATAAGGCCAATTCCTTACCACCTAAAAATAAATCAAGTTTAAAAGGCACCTTGATTTTTCATTTCAGGAGGAATAGATACTTCAAATGAACCCTTCCCACTGAAGAAGGAAAATAAAACTATCCCATAAATTAATCAACAGCTGAAGAAAGGAATGTGCAGCATTTTGATTACTGAAAAATGGAAAAAGGATATCTGGGTTGCTTCAAAATTATTTGTTTTCAATGATATGGAGAAAGCATTACCTTTGAAAAGTATTCTATGTAGGTCTCAGTGAAATCCCTGAAATAGGGAAATAAAATTACAGTATCTAATTTCACAAAGCTTAGACTTCTTAAGGAAGTTACTATAGTGGGCCAAAGAGTTCACCAGATCCATTAACAGCTTCTCTGAAAGGTACTATCATCTTCTTCCAGCAACCTGTGAAGCCTAGATTAGTCTAAATCGTATTTGCCAATTACACACTTCAAATACTTGTATATTTTACAAATAGTGATAATCATTACACTCCATGTCTTTCTCATATGCATCAAATATTTGGGACTATTTTAAAAATTCAATCCAAAAAATTCCACAAGTTTATTGTGCTGGTTTGAAACTGCTAAGAACCCCAGAAAAGCCATTTTTTTGCCCTATTCCTATCACAGTTCCATTCTTATCACAGGGTATCAAGGGTACATTCCTTTAACATGACTTATTAATGTTGTTCCCTGCAGTCAACTTTCTGAGGTAGAGTTTGGCAGTTCCCTCCTAGAAAGTTACTCTTTTTCCCCCTTTCCATATTGTACTCTTTGAAGGAAATCATTATGTGCAGCCCCAAACTGAAAGTGGGGAGCTATGTTCTATCCCTTGGGGGCTGGGCATTTATATTATATATCTGAAATTTTTTCTGCACAGGGAATTTGTCTATTCTCACCCATTATTTTTTGTGTGAAACTATTCAATATGGTACTAAAAGTGTGGATATTTAAATTTGCCAATATCTGTAGAACTTAACAATACAAAGAGTGAATCTTAAGGTATGAAATAAAATAATAATAATTTAGGAGACCAGGGGATCCCAGAATGGAATGTATACTATGATGGCAAAAACCTACAGTGTTACAAATGTATGAAATATCTCACTAAGCAAGTAAGGTGCAAAGTTCTGGCCTATAACTTTGAAAATGAATGTAAGACTAAGGGCAAAAAAAAATGCAAAAGCACTGTACTCTAGTTCTTAATATTGTTTACCATGGGAGTATGGTTAAAAAGTTCTGAAATCTTCATGCTTATGTACTGGTAATAATTAAGTAAATGGTTGGTGAATGTTGGGAGCCAAGTTTCTCTTGGAGTGGGATATTTCAGATACCAAGGGAAGAAGGCTAGTTTGACCCATGTGGTAATAGATCAGAGTTACAGACATAAGGACAAACTTGTGTTTCACTTAGTATAGAGACAGATGGATATACACATATTTATTTGTTTTCTCTGCTGAGAGGGCCTAGAAGTAATGATACTCAAGTAACAACATGTACATCTAGCACCCAGATTTGGGATTCAAAAACCATTTGCCAGTAAGAGGAACGAGTGCTCCTAAGAGAAATGATTGATTCCAGGGCTGGGGTAGGTAATATGCCAGATGACTGGGGGCATCTTGTGTGTTAAGAAATAAGGAAGTGCTCATAAAAAATCATAATGGTAGGAG
>PVIY010010186.1:24387-69889 GCA_004026745.1 Myrmecophaga tridactyla
AGAAAGAAAGAAAGAAAGAAAGAAAGAAAGAAAGAAAGAAAGAAAGAAAGAAAGAAAGAGAAAGAAAAGAGAGAGAGAAAGAGAAAAAAATACTGGATTGCAAGTTTCTTTTCAAGGCTCATTTTATTAACAAGTAATTTTGAACAAATGATTTTTTTTTTCTTTCTCAATGATTATTACAAGAAAGACAATTTAGGAAGGGGATTACAAGCAAAGTTGTGGAATCAGACTCTCAAATGCAAATTATGGCCCTAGTCCTTATGACAGTCCTGGTCAAATTGCTCAATCCATCTGCATTTCAATTTTCTCATAAAAATTCTTAAGATAATGAGAGAATATGTGAAATGCTTGTTTACAGTGCTGGGCACATCGTAAGCACTCAGTAAATGCGAGCGATCATGATGAGTTTCTTTGCAGTGAGCACTCAGTTAAAATTAGCTCATTAATTGCCTAAAAGACAGTTATTTTTTCATAATTCTGAGAGCAATGTTTTCAAATTGTATAAAATTCATTGCAGAGGAAGCAAATTAATTTGCTAAGATGCACTTATAAATACAAAATGCCATTTTTGAATATTTACAATTTCCTCTAATAGATTTCTAGATAAGTTCTGAAATTGTTGCTATGGCTTGCTTTGATTTGATTTTTACAAATGATTACATTACATTTTTGGCCGTAACATGGCGATTCTAGATGAGGCAATGCAGCTTTAGGCAATGTTAATCTGGTGTCACAATTGACCACTTTTCTCATTTCTGTGAAAATGTCAGAATGTTTGCTTGATGTCGGGCAGATAAAATAATTGAGAATCAACTGAAATGTAAAGCTACAGACCAGTTGTGTTAAACTTGGATGAACTCAGACTTCATCAGCCATCCTAAAAATGTAAAATATCCAATACTACTACTCAGTGGCTGTACTGTAGGCTAGTGGAGGATGCCTTGCGGGGTGAGACACTGGCCCCAGTAGGTTCCAAAGCACTCTCCCAAGCCCAAAAGCACCACTTCCATTCTTTGGTATGGACAATAATATTTTTAAAAACTTATACAAAGTATTATGTAAATGTGCTTGAAGCCTCTCCCTTCCGTTCCCATCTAAAACCAGATTGCCATTCTTAAATCCTCTTTTTAAAGAAATTCTGGAAACATTCTGGTGTCAGTTGGAACATCTCTACATAGATTTAACTACAAAGGTCCATATACTCACAACTATGTGCAAAAACATTAATATATTTAATCTGAATTTTTAACTAATATCAAGTTGCTTGGAATACTTTAATTAATATGATATCAGACTGCATCTAATTCCTCCTCATTGCCATATTCTAAGGTAATGCCACTCCCTTTAAATTCAATTGAAACTGGATTTAGACATTTGGTGTGTGCCTTTGTTAAGCTGGAGAACACACACAAAAAATTGCCATTAGATGCTTTTCACTTGGAAAAGGGCCACAGTACTGGGCAGGCCAGCAGATGGGCTGCTGACATATGGAGAGTCCAGAATGAAGCCAAATCATCATTGTGGTTGAAAAGTTGTCTCACAGGGGTGATCTGTGTTCTAACCATCTCCCACAATAATTAGAGAATCTATTGTTTCTATCTCTGACTCCTCCAAGGTACTTACAATTCCTGATGTTCTAAGTTGGCTTCAATTCATGTGGTCTGACTAAAATGTTGTAGTCTTGATTTATTGCATATGAGTCTTCTGATCTTACTTTATTGATGGAGCTCATATGAAAAGGACTTCTGCCTTACTTAACTGTGAGCTCCATGAGTTTGGAGAGCATGTGTCTCCCAAAGTTTAACACAGTGACTGACACATACTAGTTGTTTAATGATTGCATGTTGAAATCGTATCATTTATCAGGCATGTTATATGGCTTGCAGCTGGAGATCCAAAGTTCGAACGTGGAAAATCTCTGGGAATTTCTCACTCTTTGTGTTACACTCCTTCCTGGAAAAGTAGACAAAAATCAAACAGGTAGTGTAGGGTGCTGTCTTCACCACCTTCATTATTAATTAACTGTGATAAATTTAATTAATCAGATCCATGTCCTCTGAGTTATGGTAGAATGTAGATGTAGGGGAAGAAACTAGGAGTAATGAGGGGCAGATATGCATGCATATGTAATTTTCTAGATGATTGGGAGGAAAGTGGGAAAGTGGTCCCTGTAGATCACTGAGCAATAACAGGTGATTCCAAGCTGAAGGAAGTCTTTTACAAGGGTCCTGCATGTTCCTCCTTGCTGTTCTATGAGGAAAGGTCACTTTTGCCAGTGTAAGGATTGGTCAGGAAAGAAATCTTAGACATTTCCATTAGTACTCAAGAGTTCCTGTCATGCACACTGCCTGGGGAATACTTACAAAATCTAGTCTTGTATTTTACAGATAGTGGGGAGTTTCTAGACTCTAGTAGAGCCTGTAATTTTCCTTGTTATAAACATTCCCCAGTAACATCTCACACATGGGCTGCTGCTTGAGCTTCCTGAATGCTTCCTGACATATGCCTGGCCTTCTTCCAATCCATTTCTGCACACTGCTGTGAAAACTCATCTTCTAAAAATACAGCTTTTGCAAAGGAAGGTCCTGCTTTAAAAAAAAAAAAACAAAAAAAAAACTACAGTTACTCTCTACCATCTGCAGAGCAAAAGCTAATCTCTTTAGCCTGACATTCATGGCCTTAATATGGACTTGGAGTCAAACCATGTCTCCTTAAACCATAGGTTCAAATCCAAACTCTACTTCTAGATATGGAGACCGAAGCAAGTATGATTACCTTCCTGAGACTCAGTTTCCTCATCTCTAAAATGAAACTAGCAATACCCATCCTACAGGACTTCTAAAAAATTAAAGAAGGCAATAATTGAGGAGGTTTATCTAACATGCTTCCAAACCATGGTTCAGGGCCTGGCATGTAATAAGCACTCAATAAATTATAACAATTTCTGTTTCTTTTTAAAGTTAGTGTTTTAGTTTGTTGGCTGCCAGAATGTAATATACCAGAAATGGAATGGTTTTTAAAAAGGAGAATTTATTAAGTTGCAGGTTTACAGTTCTAAGCCTGTGAAAATGTCCAAATTAAAGCAAGGCTATAGAAATGTCCAAACTACAGCACCCACAAGAGGTTCCTTCACTCACAAAAGGTTGATGAAGTTCAGAGTTTCTCTCTCAATGGGAAAGGCACATGGTGAACATGGTGACATCTGCTAGCTTTCTCTCCAGACTTCTTGTTTCATGAAGCTCCCCCGAGGGCATTTTCCTTCTTCATCTCAAAAAGTCTGGCTGCATGGGCTCTCAGGCTCTTGGGACTCTGAAGCTTTTCCCAAAATGTTTCCTCTTTTAAAGGATTCCAGTGAACTAATCAAGACCCACCTGGAATGGGTGGAGTCACATCTCCCTCTAATCTTAGGTTAGTATCCACAATTGGGTGAGTCACAACTCTGTGGGGATAATCTAATCAAGTTTCCAACCTACAGTACTGAGTAGGGATTAAAAGAAATGATTGCCTCCACAAGATGAATCAGGATTAAAACATGGCTTTTCTAGGGTTCATAATCCTTTCAAGCCAGCACACGTAGTGTTATGATTCTGCAAGCTCACCCAAAATGTCTTTAGTATCTAATCATTTAGTTTTGTTACCTATTAATTACCAATTTTGTTTCTGGACCTCTTTATTTTCATTCCTGATCATTTAGAAATATGAATATTTCTGCCTGAGCTAGAATTTGATGAGATAGAGCATTAGTTACCTAATTTAATTTTGTTTAGACCAAAAAGAAAAAGACATTATTGATCCATTGAACAATATTAGCAAGAAGAGGCATGGCTGATCTCAGAAAGAACTAAAAGCAGGGACACGAGGAGCCTCAGGGGCTGTTGTCCTTGTCACATGGCACATTCAGATCACCTGCTGCCACACTGCTGTAACCATGGCCAGAGGCAGCTTTAAAGTCCTGCTCTTCTCACTTTCTCCATGTGAAATGAAGGGGCCTTTCTCAGTGTCTTCAAAATATCATGGAGAAGAGCTATGATTAGATCACCTTTAGTCGTGTATCCTGATTCCATGTATTGGGAAATATCCTGATTCCATGTATTGGGAAAAATCAGATTATATAAAGAGAGAGAAGCTTCCTTGGTAACTGTATATCACAGTGAGGAGAGTGGAATGATTCCACAGAACAAAGGAAGTTCTCCTTCATGATAAGGCATGCGTGCTTAGCAAGAAAGAAAATGAATACCCATAAATGTCCACAAGTTAATGATAAGTTAACTGCAATTATTTATCAGAGAAGATTTGCAGTGTCATATTTTGGCATGTCATATAGATATTCTAAGAGAATCTTCTTTGAGTAATAAGATTATGTTGCTCTCATTGTAGACTTAAACTAAAAGTACTTGGAATTTTCCATGTTAATTTTTATTAATTCATAGGATTCATGCTTGGGTTCTAGTTTAACTTGCCTAATTTCTGTTTCAGCAGCAATAAATGGGAATGGTAAAATTACCTACAGCATTTATTGCCTATACTTTGAATTATATTTGCATTTATTGCCTACACTTTGAATTATATTTATGGAAGTGCTTTAAATGTTTAGGCATTTAATCAACATGATATGTTTTATAAACCTATTTTAGAAATGATGACTGCTTCTCTACACAGTTCAGTATCTGTTGTCTATAATTTTAGATTAATTACTCAATATAAACAATTAGATATTATGATTTTCTTTGGACCTAAATCAACTGATACCTACTGCTTATCACTTGGGAATAAATTATAATTAAAAAATGGGAGACTACTTAAGCTATTTAAGAAGAAATCTAAGTTTAATGCTTTAATTCACTAATCAAGGTTAGAAATTATCATAAAAACATGTGCAAATGTGTGTGTATGTGGCATCGAACATAGGTACAAGGCAGAAGGAAAAAGCCCGAGAGTTAAAAGGGTTAGATTGAACTTCTGTGATGGAAAAGACTGAAAAGAACTGTGGTAGGCAGCCTCTAAGATGGTCCCAAATTATTTGGACTTTTGATATTCATGCCTGTGTGAAATATCCCCTTGAATGTGGGCTAAATTAAGTGATTCATTTGTAACTAATAGATAATGGCAGAAGGGATGAGAAGTCACTTCTTAAATAAGGTTATACAAAGATTGTGGCTTCATCTTCGGTGATTCTCTCTGTCTCTGTCTCTGTCTCCGTCTCTCTCTCTCTCTCTCTCTCATACCTCATTGGCATGTTCTAAAGATCCTCAGCAGCCTATCGTGAGGCTCACATGTTTAGGAATTAAGGTCTTCCTGTAACTACATGAACTATGGAAAGATTCTCCCTGATCAGTCAAGCCTTCGAAAGTGACTAGCCCCCTGCAGACAGCTTGCCTACAGCCTCATGAGAATCCTTGAGCCTGAGGTACCTGGCAAAGTCACACACAGATTCTTGAACCACAGAAATAGGGAGGTAATAGAAATCTATTTTAAACTGATATATTTTGGGATAATTTGTTATGCAGCAAGAGAAACCTAATACAACAGCAGTGCAAATTCAGATTGTGTAATGTAAATTCTACTACATCCTGAATGAAACAGAGGAAACATCATCAAAATTTTACCAATTAAAGCCAACTTGGAGAACTTTTCCTTGGAACTGATCCCTCCACTCAGGGTACATTTTCTCACTGAAAACCAGCCTTGTTGTAAAGAACATATAGAGTTGGGAACCCAGAGCTATGACTTAATACCTGATCTTACATCCTGTGGAGTACTTTGGGTCCACAATGGTGAAAGTGTAAGACTTTTGAAAATGTTTTTTATGAAAAAATTTATAGTAGTGCCATGAAGAATTATGTGAGATAAAGAAATGGAAGGATGCATCCAAAATATAAGTATTCCTAGAACAACCAATGATTTATTTGAAAATTCTTTCTTATTTTCCATGTTTCTGTTTGTATTTTTTGTTTTTTGACATAATTATTACAGTTCACATTTAAAATTGTGTTGCTGATTTTATTAGCATTATAATCATAAGTATTTCCATGATAATATATATAGACTTTTTAATGATTTTAAGTGACAGCAACAATTTATTGGTTATTTATATCTCAATTTTCATAATTATTTCTGAGTTTTGGACATTATGGGAAGTGTAGGATATTTCAAACTTTTACTATTAAAATTATCATTTATAAACTTTCTCACTTTTTTTTGTTCTGTATTAATTCTTTATTTTAGATTTGTAAAATGAAATGCGGGGTCAAAATGTATAAATATTTATAAATAATACTTGATACTCAAAAACATGTTTTTAATTGATTAAGTAGTCCATCTTCCCCTCAGCTTTAACTATTTTTCCCTCAGGAAATTAAAGTGACTTAAAATACTATGTCATTAAATTATTCCTAGGGAACCATTTAGAAAATTGTCAAAGGCCTTCTCAGAACAATTTTAAAGACACAATGTTGCAGGCAAAAAATATCATTACAATATATGGTTCTTTCTACAAGTATGTCACCTTATTTTCCAGTTCATTGACGGTTCTCCAAAAAACAGTATTCTCCATAGTTGTGGCCAAAACTCTGCCTTGCCTATATTCAAAGTAATGTGTGAACTGATAAATTTAGGAAGATTTATATTTATTTATACAGACAGCAAATAGTTCTCCCTATAATTTGTGCTGAGGAGACTTTATTTTATCAAAATGTTTCCATCTAGGACTTCCATGCTTCTCTTATCTTCTCAATTATTGGCTTATTGAGATATAATTTACATGCACTAAAACTCACCTTTTTTAGTATTACAGTTAATTGATATTTGACAATTTTATACATCCTTGTACCTACCACCACAAGAAAGATTTTGATTATTGCTATAACTCCAAGAAAAAAGTTAGCTTATGCCCATTTTAAGACATCCTTTCCCCTGACCTTCAGTCCTTGACAGCCAGTGATCTGATTTCTGACATTATAGTTTTGCCTTTTCCAGAATGTCACATGAATGAAGTCACATACTTTCGTAACTAGCTTCTTTTGCTTAGCATATTGCTTTTGAGATGCAAACAGTTTGTTGCATGTATTAGTAGTTTGAGTTTGTTATTGCAAGGATTATTCCATCATATGGATGTAGCACATGTTGCGTATCCACTTACCCACTAATTGACTTTTGGGTTGTTTCAGCTTGAGCATATTGTAAATAATGCTGTCATAATCGCTGCTGTATGGTACTTTGGATGGACACATGTTGTGATTTCTCTTAAGTAAATACCTAGGCAAGTAATTGTTGAATATTATGGTAAGTGTTTAAATTTGTAAAAAATAAAAAAACTGTCAAAATTCCAAAGTGGGTGTGGCACTTTGTATTTTCATTTGTTCCACTTCCTCACATACATTTGGTTTTGTCAGTCTTTTTTATTTAGCTAGTCTAATATTTGTTTAGTAGTAACTTGTTGGGCTTCCTGTATATTTTCCCAGTGAAAAATGCTGGGCATCTTTTCAGGTGCTCTTTTGCCAATGGCTTATGTTCTTTGGCAAATTGTCTATTCAGATGACTTGTCCATTTTTTATTGTTTGTGGTTTTATATAGTTAAATTTATTTTTTATTTTAATGCAAGTTTATTGATATTATTGTATATTCACATGCCATGTAATCATCCAAAGTGTACAATTAATGGTTCAAGGTATCATTCGTAGAGTTGTGCATTCATCACAATTGACTTTTTTTCTTTCTTGTGAAAAATACTATATATTTAAAAAAGCAACACATTGCAAAGGACACCACAATAATTAGTTGTAATTATTATGATTTCAGAGATTGGTATGGACTATAATTCCACAATTTTAGGTTTTCACTATTAGCTGCTCCAAGACACTAGAAACTAAAAGAAATATCAATATAATGATTCAGCAATCATACTCATTTATTAAACCCTACCTTCTCTGTATAACTCCACCATCTCCTTTGATCTTTAGGGTTACCATTTCAGGTAACCCATTCTTTAGGGTTATTTGGACTATGCCCATTTAGAATAAAATCATTTTTTAAGCATTTTTATATCAAATACTTAATAGACATGTTTTCCAAATATATTCTTCTATTCTGTGTGCTGTTCTAATGATACTCTTGAATGATCTTAAGAGTATCATTCAAATTGCAGAATTTTTGTATTTATAATGAAGTTAAATCTATAAAAAAGTTCTTCTACAAGGATCTTTTGTACAGTGACTAGTTACTTCTTTCTTCCTGCTTTCAGATTACTCTCCTTTTGGCATTTGACAGCATAATTATAATTTGCCTTGCTGTCGATTTATTTGAGTTTATCCTGTTTGGAATCATTGAGCTTCTTGGATGGGTATGTCACATCTTTCATTAAATTTGGGAAATTGTCAGCCATTATTTCCTCCAATAGTCTTCTGCTCTTTCCTCTCTTTCTTCTTTTTGTGGTACTCCTATAAAGTATATATTGGTATGCTTTATGGTGCCCTAAATGTCTCTGAGGTACTGTTCACTTTTTTCAGCCTTTTCTATCCATCAGAATAAATATTTTTAATTGTCCTTTCTTCAGTCTCATAGATTCTTTCTTCTGACTGCTTGAATCTGCTATTAAATTCTTCTAGGGCTTCTTTTTTTTCACCCTGGTATTGTGATTTTCAACTATATTATTTCTGTTTGGTTTCTTTTTTATGAATTCTGTCTCTTTATTGAAATTCTCGTTTTGTTCATATATTATTTTCCTGATTTCCTTTAGTTCTTTGTTCATATTTTCTTTGAATAGATTTAAGGTGTTTTGTTTTTAACTTTTTGGCATATCATAATTCTGGGCTTCCTCATTGATAAATTCTGTAGCTTTATTTTGTTCCTTTGATGGGCTATATTTCCTGCTTCTTTCTGTATCATGTATTTTTTGTGGCAAATTGGAAAATTGCATATTTTAATATGTTAACTGCACTATTCAGTCACTGAAATGTTTGTTCCTTAAGCTTGTATCCAGTTAGTATTGTGACATATTTCCTTGAATGCCAGAAGTAACAACACCAAAAGCTAATATTTAAGAAACCACCTGTCTCAGTCACTAGTTTGGTTTGTGCAGGTTTTCTCTTTTAGGGCTTACCCAGATTTATAGTTAGTCTAAAGAACAGCCTGAGGTTAAAGTATTTAGTCCCCTCCCTTTTTGATGAGCAAGTGTTCTGTCCTGGGCATATGTGAATGGACTTATCAATTTCCCCATTTATATGTACACTCTGAAAGCTGCTCTTCCTGAAAGAAATTTGGGGTCTTCCTTCTTAATCTCAGGCACCATACAGTACATTTTAAAGTTGCTAACACTTTTACCCAGGAAGCTGCACTTTCATTATTTTCTTACAGTGTGCTGGCTTCTGTCCAGTGCACTTTCACCTCCAGATGAGGTGTTGAGACCAGCAGGACAAAGATAAATATCCTGGTTTAGCCCTTCAGGCATCCATAAGATGTATTGGTACAGACATTCATGCATTATGATATGTACATAAGGGTTATTCTGCTCCTTCCAGCAATTGAACCAGCAAGCCACACTGGGGATGCCGGTTGGCTTTTGAATGAGGCACGGAAAGGGAGGAAGAAAGCCAAAAATGTACCATGAGGAATTTCCACCAATTTTTTTTCTTGATTTTGTGTCCATTTAGTTACTTAAGACCTTTAACTGTTTTCTGGAGTTCTGAGAAGGACAGTTTTTGCTCATCATTAAAAAAATCTGTGGGAGAACAGACTCCAACAACTTCTTATTGTTATCTTGCTGAAGTCACCTTTCCATTTTCTTTATATTAGCGCTTGCATTTTATATCAACGATTCATCCTTTCATTTTTAATCTATATGTGCCATATTTAAAGTTAATGTCTTTTAGCCAGAAAATATTTTGATATCATTTATTTTGACCAAGGTGATAAGTAAATACCTTTATTTGTTGAAGTAGGTTGAATTATGTACTCTGACAGAAATTCTGTTCTTAATCTGAATCTGTGTCCCTGTGGACATGAATCCATTATAAAAAGGATATTTTGAAGATGTTATTTTTAGTTAAGTTGCAGCCCAACTATATTAGGGGTGATGTAATCCATATTGCTGGAGGTGCTATAAAGTGGGGTCCAACTAGGTCAAACAGAAAGAAGCCAGAAGTAAGGAGAAACCTGAAGAGCAGGCACAAGGAGCTCAAGGATATTGCCACATAACAGGAGGTACAGATGCAATTCAAGGAACCCCAAGTACTGCAGCAAACCCACATCAGAATGCTATGGTTATGGGGAAAAGTGTGTTTAAGCTAACACCTTGATTTTGGACATCTATCCTCTGAATCCATGAACTGATAAAATGTTATTTTAAGCCAATCCACTTACACGGTATTTTTAATACCAGTCTGGCAAGCTAAGACATTGGTTTGTTTAGATCATTTATATTCAATCTAATTATCATTTTTGATAGGACTTAAATCTACCCTTTTGCTATATTTTTCTAGTTTTCCAACATTCTTTCTCTTTGTGTATTTCTTCTTGAAATTTGTTTTGTATTAATTGCCTACATTATAAGATACCACTTTTTCATTCTCATCTTATTGTTTATACATTTTAGTTATTTAGTTAGTTACTGTCATCTATGTATGCTTTAAAATATATATTATTATATTGTAACTTTAATTAATACAAAATGAATTTGTATATTGTTCAGAATCTTAAAATATTATACTCCCATCATCTGTGTGCTACAATTATAATACACTTTACCTTTACATATCTTATAAATCACACAATATGTTGTTTGTATTTTGACTTTAGACATTCAATTATTTTTAGAGAGATTAAAAATTAGAAAAATGTCTTTTATTCTCTCTGTCTCTCCTTCTCTTACTATTTTCTGCACCTTTCATTAGGTAATGTAGGCCCAAATTGCCTGTATCATAGTTCTTCTTCTTGAAAAGTTTCTTTTGATATTGACTATGGAACAATTTTTATGTTACCTTAATTTTGTTTTGTTTTTAAGGGGATTTAATAGATTACAAATTGCCAGTTCTGAGGCATCCAGAGAAAGATATTTTGACCCTAAGGAATGGCCACAACATCTGGAACACTTCTTTCAGCTGGGAAGGCATGTGGCTTGCATCTGCTGGTCCTTGCTCCTTGTTCATTCTTTTCAGCTTCTGATTCCAGTGGCTTTCTCTCTAGGTGTCTGTGGGTCCTCACTTAGCTTCTCTCAGGCAAACTCTGGAATTCATCTCCTAGCTTAGCATCTCCATATGTTTGTTTTTCTCCAAAATGCCCCTCTCTTAAAGGACTCCAATAAGTGGATTACAGTCAACTTGAATAGATGGGGTCACATCTCCATGGAAACAAACTAATCAAAGGTCCCACCCACAACTGTGTGGGTCATATCTCCATGGAAACAACCTAATCAAAAGGTAACCAATAATTGATCTGCCCCACAAGATTAGATTAAAAGAACATGGCTTTTCTGGGGCACATAACAGTTTCAAGCCAGCATATTCCACCCTCTGGACTCACAAAAGACATTTTCTTTCCATATGCAAAATGCATTCATTCCATCAAAATATTACAAAAATCTTAAACCATTGCAGTAACAATACAAATACAACATCAAGTCAAAAACAGTACAAAATCTCATCAAATCAGCTACGGGTGTTGTTTATCCTCAGGTAAAATTCTCTTCTGACTGTGAACCTGTGAGACTCAGAACAAATTATCTGCTTCCAATATACAAAGGAAGGACAGTCATAGGATAAATTCCCATTGCTATAGGAAGAAATTGGAAGGAAAATGGGTCACTGGTCCCAAATAATACTGAAAACCAGCAGGGCAAATTCCATTAGATTTTAAGTTCTGAGAATCATTTATAAACTGATGTTTTACCCTGAGGACTTGAGAGGGAAGCAGTCACACCTTTTCCAAGGGCTTATATAGTGGTTTTATTCTTTCCAAACATTGGGATGAGGTTTGCAACATTGGGAAGCATTGAGGAGATCAACTTCTACTCAGTGCCACCCTCCTCAAGCATTTGGGTTGTACCTGGACTCTCTGTCATCTCTGGGGCACAACTCAACCCCTTTAGAATAGTGAGGTGATGGCTAGGCTCACCGCAGGAATTGTGCTCCACATCTCTGAAGTCTGATGGGGCAAAACTCTTTCTGAGCAATGAAACAAAATGCCCACCCTCTGCCTCTGGGGAAAATTCACCCTCTCCAGATGTATGGATGGATCTGCTCATCTGGCTTGAGATTTCCTGGCTGCAGACATTAGTTTCGATTGTTTTGCCATCCTGAAGTCATTTTTCCTTCAATTTGTCCCTTTTCTATGCAGTATTCAAGAATCACAACCATCAGACAATAAGATTTTCCACAAATGCTTTCTGGATAACTCCATTTGCAATCCTGTGCTGAAATTGCTTACTAGTCCCATGTTTGGTTAAGTCCTCACTTGGGGTACCATTCTCGGACTAATTTTCCAAGAGCTCAGAATTTTCCAAACTATCAGTTTCTGGTTTCTTTGGACCCAAAAGAGTTCAGTTCTCAGCTTATCCTTAAAAAAAATTTTTAAAGTTTTAATTCTTCCTTTCCAAATTGGATGCCTTTTATTACTTTTTCTCACCTAATTGCTCTAGCTAGAACTTCCAGAAAAATGTTGAATAGCAGTGGTGACAGTAGGCATCCTTGTCTTGTAACTAACCTTAGAGGGAAAGATTTCAGTCTTTCCCCATTGAGTATGATGTTAGGTGTTGATTATTCATATATTCCCTTTATCATGCTGAGTAATTTTCCTTCTATTTCTATCCTTTGAAATGTTTTCATCAAGAAAGGATGTTGAATTCTGTCAAATGCCTTTTCTGCATCAATGAGATGATAATGTGGTTTTTCAACTTTGATTTACTAATGTGGGATACTGAAGTGGTTTTTTGCGTGTGTTGAACCAACCTTGCATACTTGGAATAAGTCCCGCTCGATCTTGGTGTATATATTTTTTAAAGTGCTGCTGGATTCAATTTGCATGTATTTTGTTGAGGATTTGTGCATATATATTAATTAAAGAAATTTGTCTGTAATTTTCTTTTCTTATATTTTGTCTGGATTTGGTATTAGGGTGATGTTAGCTTCATAGAATGAGTTAGGTTAGTTTCCCTCCTCTTCAATTTTTTGAAGAGTTTTAGCAAGACTGGAACTAATTCTTCATGACTGTCTGTAAGAATTCATATATGAAGCTATCTGGTCCTGGACTTCTCTTTTTTGGTTATCAGTTGATAACCTATTCGATCTTTTTACTTGTAATTGCTTTCTTGAGATCTTCTGTATCTTCTTTGAGTCAATGTTAGTTGTTCATACTTTGCTAGGAAGTTGTCCATTTCATCTAATTTGTCTAGTTTGTTAAGATATAGTTGCTTACAGTATCTTCTCATTATTTCCTTTATTTCTATGGGGTCAGTAGTTATGACCCTTCTCCCATTTCTGGTTTTATTTATTTATACCTTCTCTCTCTCTCTCTCTCTCTCTCTCTCTCTCTCTCTCTCTCTCATCAACCCAGCTAAGGGTCCATCAATTTTATTGATTTTCTCAAAGCACCAACTTCTGGTTTTGTTGATTCTCTTTATTGTTTTTCTGTTCTAATTTTTCATTTTTCATTTACTGCTCTAATCTTTGTTATTATTCATTTCTGTTTGCTTTAGGGTTAGTTTGGTGTTCATTCTCAAGATACTCCAGGTAAACAGTTAACTCCTTGATTTTTTTCCTTCATATTTTTTAATATAGGCATTAAGGGCAATAAATTCCCATCTTAGCATTGCCTTTGTTGCATCCCATAAGTTTTGATATATTGCATTTTCATTTCCATTTGCCTTGAGATATTTACTGATTTATCTTCTGATTTATTCCCTGATTTTTGGTTGTTTAAGATTGTGTTGTTTAGCTTCCATATATTTGTAAGTTTTCCCACCTTCTGCCTGTTATTGATTTCCAACTTCATTCCATTATAATCCAAGAAAGTGTTTTTTTATAAATTCAATCTTTTAAAATTTATTGATACTTGATTTGTGAACCAACATATGGTCTGTCCTGGAGAATGCTCCATGAGAGCTTGAGAAAAATCTCTACTCTGCTGTTTTATGGGATAATGTTCTGTAAATGTCTGTGAAGTCTAGTTCATTTATTGTGCTATTCAAAATTTATGCTTCCTTATTGATCCCCAGTCCAGATATTCTATCAATTGTTGAAAATGGTGACTGAAGTCACCAACTATTATTGTAGAGGTGTCTACTTCTTTTGTCAGTGTCATCAGTGTGTGATTCATGTTTTGTCACTCTGGCTCAGTGCATAAATATTTATGATTGTTATGTCTTCTTGAAGAGTTGTCCCTTTTATTAATATATAGTGTCCTTCTTTGTCTCTTTTAATTGTTTTACATTTGAAATATAATTTTTTCTGATATTAGTGTAGCTAACACTGTTCTTTTCTAGTTGTTGTTTTTATGAAATATCTTTTTCCAACTGTTTTAATTTGCTAAGCTTTCAGAAGGCAATATACCAGAAATGTGATGACTTTTAAAGGGGTATTTTAAAAAGTTGAAAGTTTATGGTGCTAAGACTGTGAAAATGTCCAAATTGAGGCACCAAGAAGTGGTTACCTTCACTCAGGAAAGACTGATTCCAGAACATCTCTCTCAGCTGGGAAGGCATATATCATGTCTGCTAGCTTCCTCTCATGGCTTCTTCAGTAGCTTCCCTGGGGTTCTCTGGCTTTGTGGGTGCTGTCAGCACTGAAGCTTTTTCCAAAATGGTTCCCTTTTAAAGGATTCCAGTAAGCAATCCCACCTTAAAGGGGTGGAGACACATCTCCATGGAAACCAACTAATCAAAAGTTACCATCCACAGTTGAGTGGGTCACATCTCCATTGAAACAATAAAAATGATCCCACCCAGCAATGTTGAATAAGGATAAAATAACATGGCTTTTTGGGGGTACATAACAGTTTCAAATTGGCATGTTCTACCCTCTGGACTCCCAAAAGAAATGTTATTTCCAAGTGCAAAGTATTTTCATTCTTTCACAACAACACAAAGCCTTAAACCATTTCAGTAAAAATACAAATACAATGCAAAGTCAGAAACAGTTTAAATTCTCATCAAAGTCAGGTACAGGCATGGTCTGACCTAAGGCAAAAAAAAAAAAAAAAAAATTCTTCTCTGACTGTGGACCTGTAAAACTCAGAACAAGTTATACGCTGCCAAAATTCAAAATAGGCACAGTCATAGGATACATGTTCCCATTTCCCTAGGGAGAAATTGGAAGGAATACAGGGGTCCCCAAATCCAAACAATTCTGAAAATCTGCTCTGAGAGTCATTCATCTCAGCGCTATAGAAAGTGGCAGACACACCCTTTCTAAAGGCCTATCAGTAGCCTGGCTCTCCCCAAATGCTTGGATGAGAATCACAACCATGAAGCACATTGGGGATACCACCTTTTTCTTGGCTCTGCCATCTCCAAGCTTTTTGGCAATACCTAGGAACTCTGCCATCTCTGGGGCACATGCTCAACCCCCTCAGAACAAAGTGATGGCATTCAGCCTCTCCCCAATCCCCAAGGAATATTCTCCACCCTTTTTGAGACCTGAGGCATGGAAATTCCTCCCCTCTTTCTTCAGGGAAAACATACCCTCTCCAAGTGCATCATTGGATCTGCTCTCCTAGCCCAGGGTTTCTTGTCTTCAGACTTTAGCTTCCATGGTTCTGCCTTTGACATTATCTTTCCTTCAATTTGTCTTTTCTGTCCCTTTTGGGCCAGACTGACATTAGTTCTATTTATACAGATCCCACAGCACTCTTGTTGGTTTTCTATGTAGTTGACAGGGATCATAACCATCAGACAGTAGGACTTTACATACATCCTTCCTAAATAACTCCATCTCCAATCCTGGCTTTTTTCTGAAATGGCTGACTGGTTCTGCATTTGGTTAAACCATCAGATAGGACACTATATCCTGGCATCTCCCTTTCTGGAAGCTCAGAATTTTCCAAACCATCAATTTCTGGTTTCTTTGTTCCCAAGAGTTTCATGTCACATTTCACTATAAGCTGCAAGGAGAAACCAGGCTACACTTTCCACATTTAACTTGGAAATCTCTTCTGCTAAATATCCGAGTCCATGGCTTTTAATATCTTCCTTCCATCCAAAACCAATAGCCAAATTTGCTAAATTTTCTATTATTTTATAACAAGGATCATCTTCCTTCTAACAGAAACTTCTCCTTATTCATTTAAAAAGCTGTTCCAACATGTTTAGTAATTGAAAACTGCAGCAGCACCCCATTTCTCCAGTACCAA
The DNA here is from genome assembly GCA_004026745.1 of Myrmecophaga tridactyla. Classification (NCBI taxonomy): domain Eukaryota; kingdom Metazoa; phylum Chordata; class Mammalia; order Pilosa; family Myrmecophagidae; genus Myrmecophaga; species Myrmecophaga tridactyla. The sequence goes on from PVIY010010186.1 coordinate 40,723, forward strand.
AATTTGTTTTAGTTTGTTAAGCTGCCAGAATGCAATATAACAGAAATGGAACAGCCTTTAAAAGGGGAATTTATTAAGCTGCATGTTTACAGTGCTAAGGCTGTGAAAATGTCCAAATTAAGACACCAACAAGAGGTTACCTTCACTCAAGAAACGCTGATGCCAAACACCTCTTTCAGATGGGAAGTCACATGGATGGCATCTGCTGATGTCCTTGGATTTTGGACACCTCTATAAGCTGGGAAGACACATACAGCATCTGCTTGCTTCCTCTCCTGGCTTCTTCAATGGCTTCCCCAGGGGTCTCTGGCTTCGTGGGTACTTCCAGCACTGAAGTTTTTTCTAAAATGATTCTCTCTTAACGGACTCCAGTAAGTAACCCTACCTTGAATAGGTGGAGACACATCTCCATGTAAACCAACTAATCAAAAGTTACCACCCACAGTTGGGTTGGTTATATCTCCAAAGAAACAATAAAAGAATACCACCCAGCAATATTGAATGAGGATTAAAGAACATGGCTTTTCTGTCATACATAACAGTTTCAAACCAGTACACCAACTTTTCATTTTCAGCCTATTTTTGTCCATGGGACTAAAATGAATGTATTGTAGACAGTATATAAGTAGGTTCTGTTAGTCTATTTCTTTTGATTGGGGAGTTTAATCCATTAACATTTAATGTTATTACTGTAAAGGCAATACTTTCTTTTACTATTTTGTCTTTTTAGGATTTTATGCTACATCCTATTTTTTGTCTCTTTTTACCCTTACTGATAGTCTTCAATTCTATACTCTTTTCCAAGCCTCTCTCTTCTGTCTTCTCCTAACTGCTTATAGTGCTGCCTTTAGTATTTCTTGTAGAACAGGTTTCTTGTTCACAGCCTCTCTCAGTGTCTGTTTTTTTCTGAAAATATTTTAGTCTTCCCTCATTTTTGAAGACAGTTTTGCTGGATATAGAATTCTTGGTTGGCAGTTTTTCTCTTTCACTATCTTAAATATATCACACCACTGCCTTCTCACCTCCATGGTTTCTGCTGAGAAATCCTTGCTTGGTTTTATCAAGCTTCCCTTGCATGTGGTGGATCACTTTACTCTCGCTGCTTTCAGAATTCTCTGTTTGTCTTTGACATTTGAAAATCTGATTAGTAAGTGTCTTGAAGTAGGTCTATGTGGATCTATTCTGTTTGGGGTATGCTGTGCTTCTTGGACCTGTAATTTTACATTTTTCCTAAGAGATGGGGAATTTTCAGTGATTGTTTCCTCCTTTATTCTTTCTGTCCCTTTTCCCTTGTGTCCTCTTTCTGGGACACCCATAACACATTTGTTGATGTGCTTCTTATTGTCATTCAATTGTCATTCCCCACAACCCTGCTCATATTTTTACATTTTTTTATTTTATGTGTAGGATTTCAGGTATCCTGTCCTCTTATTCACCAATCATTTTTTTCTCTGCAAATGCAAATCTGCTTTTTATGTCTCCATTTTGTTTTTCATCTCTTCTATTGCACTTTTCATTCCCATAAGTTCTGCCATTTGTTTTTCAAACTTTTAGTTTCATCTTTATGTTCACCCAATGTATTCTTTATATCCTTCATCTTTTTTGCCATATCTTCCTTCAACTTATTAATTTGATTTAGAAGGTTTGTTTGAATATCTTTCATCAGTTGTTTCAACTCCTATATCTCATTGAAGTTTTAGTTTTTTCCTTTGAGTTGACCATCTCTTCAGACTTCCTAGTATGACTTGTGACTTTTTGCTGGTGTTTAGACATCTGATTTCCTTGATTGATTTATTCTGGAGGCTGTTTTTTCTCTTTTACCAAGGGGTTTTTATTGGTTGACTTTGTTCTCTATCTTCTCCTTGACATTCAACTCAACTTATTCTAGACCTCTAGCCTAGATTCTGTTTAACTCATCAGAATTTTTCAGTTCTTGTTTTTCTCGTTCTAGCCATGCCTATATGGGACCTTTTTTTTTTTTTTTTGAGGAGGGTCTCCCCAGATACAATCAACCCCAATAAGTTTTTTTCCCAGATAAGACAAGCCCAGGTTTCAGGAGAAGGATGTAATAAGTATTAAATTTCCCTGAAGATGTGACCCAGCAGATTGCCAGTGTTTCTGGTGAAGTCTCTTCATTTTTTGTTTTTTCATATCCTGCCCAGCATGTGCTGTTTGTCAATCTGCAACTCCCCACCTGCATTAAGTGGTGTGGTACCTTAATTCTCAGCTGACCTTGTCTCTGTCAGGAGTGTGGTTGGAATAGAGACTGAGGTAGAAGGGCGACCTAAGCTGTTCCTGTTTTCCACCCCTGGGATCTGAGTTCTCTGAATGAGAACATCCACTTGCCCACATTTCTTCTCTCATGGAAGATATACCCTTAAGGGAATTATCTCCTTCACCCAACTAGTTACTTTGTCTCTCAAAAATATTTTAACTCTGCCCTTGCCTGGGTCAATGCTGACAACTGAAAAATGCCCGAGGCTTTCTTTAATGGGCTGCTAAGAATAGTTAAAAAGAAAAAAAATCCGTTTCAGAGCTGATACCCAGTCCCTGGATTTGTCACTAGGGAGCCAAATTTAGTACCTGGCTCTTTGTGCCCCTTTTCTTGTGACACAGCCCTTTTATTGTATTCTGAACTCAGTTGAGTCTCATAGCCTTTGGCTTTTTTGTTCCCCATCAGGCCCACCTTCTCTCTGCCAGTGGTTTATCTGCACTCAGAGCTAGTATTCAGCCATGTAAATTTGTTCAATGAAAGCCCAATTGGAGCTTGGTTGAGCTACTTTCCCCTGATTCTAGTAGAGATTGCTTCTTTTTTCCATGGCGAAGTGTTTCCAAAGCAGCTGCCATGCCAGTGGGGGAGGACTGCCAGCCTCCTCAGTTTGGGAGATTTACACTTCTGCACTGTGATCTTGGCCCTTCACCCATTCCACACTGGTGTATGATGTGTGTCCAGTCATAGATTTTCTGCAATCAGTTGTTCCAAACAATTAGTGTCTATTTACTAGCTGCCCTAGAGAACTAACGAAATTCCACACCTCTGTATGCCACCATCTTGCTCCACTTCCTCATCCTGTTACTTCTATTTCCCAATATACTTTAGGTTTTCATTAGTGATAATAAAAATATTCTTGTTTTGACCTCTGACCAAATTGCTTTTCACCTAGTCCCTGTCGACCTTTCTTGAGTATTCTCAAGGCCTTTCTGTATTTCCTCTAATGCCTTTTGTTAATGGTAAAATAAACAGAAAGACTACCATGATTTTGGATGCCCAGTTTTTGATGCTATGTATAGCTATTCACCATATATATGTGCCTTTTTCCAGAGATTGGTTTTAGATTACTGTTTTTTTTGGGTTTTTTTTGTTTGTTTTTTTTTTGCATGGGCAGGCACTGGGGAATTGAATCTGTGTGTCTGGCATGGCAGGTGAGAACTCTGCCACTGAGCCACTGTGGCCTGCCCTAGATTACTTTTGAAATCAAGAGTAAACATTTTTAAAGTTAAATATTTTTACATCTTTCTATTATGATCAATAATGTCAATTGTGTGACAGCTATTTAAAATTTTGGTTTACCTTTAAAAAATGAGAAATACTCATCCAAGTGCTAAGCTCTATAGAAAATGTAGTATTTGTAGTATTTGAGTGGGAGAAAATTTCTACTCTCAAGTTACTTTAAATTTTAATGATTTTACTATAGAATGAGAAGTGTTCTTCTAGTATTCAATTACTTGACTTGTTGCATTGCAATTGTTTTTTTGATTCCTCCAGTAGATGCTCTCATCTTCCTCAATGTAGTAAAATGCTATTTCATCCCTTCTTTTAAACAAATATTTATCTTTTAGCCTTGAGTTCATTTCGAAATAGTTGACATATAACAGGCATTCAATAAATATTATTAATTAAGGTTGTGAACTGCTCTATTTGGGGACTATATACCAGCATATAATGGTAAAATCTTAGAGCTGGATATCTATCATCTTTTTCATGTAAGGACTATCAACCATAGCCTAGGAAAAGTGCCATAATGTGCAGTGCCAAAGAACTCTGGCTTCAAATCTTTGTTCACCATATTTTTCCCAGGTAAACTTAAGTATGATGCTCAGTTTATTGGAATTTCAGCTCCTTCATTGTTAAAAAAGAACTTCAGGATTTTATTGTCAAGTTAAAAAAAAAGAGATATTTAAAGTATATGACAATTACTAGGCACAGATTAAGACCATTTTCCATCTAATCCAATCCCTATTGTCTTATCCATGCTATTGAGATCCAACAAAACAATATTTTAAGAAATATCTTGTGAGTTAAATAGGGAAGCCAGCCAGAAAACACTCGTGTTTTCAGGTCCAGTTTTATGGAGGTGTCAATCCTCTATCAAAGCATTAGTTCTCTCTAAGCTTAGTTCTCTTGAAGGTTGGATGCCCAGAATGGAGTTAGAAGGATAGATGAAGGGAAGTGCTTCATATTAAAGAATTCTGATGTTATAATGGATAAGTGAAAGCCTAAATAAATCACCACATTACCTGGATTTATGGAAAATACCTCCTAAACTGAAATGTGTTTTAAGTATTCGTGGGAAGAAGATAGTTCACTATTTATGGCACGGGCCAGTGGAGAATGTCATATATTCTTTCTTCATTATGTTTGAAAGGAGGGGAAGTCTTTATTAAGTGCCTGTAAATGCTGGGTACTCAGATTTATGAAAAAGCAAATCCATCACATGGAAACACTCTTACAATTGTTAGCTCAAGCTGTCATCCTTCCCATCACCAACTTCCCATTTACACATCTTGCTAACCCAGCCTCACATAGCAGCATTGCCCCATGGCTGAACAGTGTTCCTTTAATCTTCTCTTTTCATTCAAATCCACTTACTTGTGAGTGGATCTGGGAAGTAGTCAAGAGAACCAAAAACAATGAATGTTTCCTCTAGACATAGCATGGGCTACTGATGAGGAACATTCTGGATTTAACACTCTTAGTTTGGAATTTATTAGAATCAAAGCAGATGCAGCATTGTTATACCTCAGTAAACTCTGCATAATTTAGAAGGATATGAAGTGTGATTCTATATTGAGAATGACGATGCCAAATGCTTACAGATGCTATGATAGCAGTACTGGAGAAATTGGAAGCAATGTTATTGGCAAATCATATAAAATGTAAAACTGTGTGTGTGTGTGTGTATTTTCATTTTTCCTGCAGCAAAAAATGATGCCATGAGGGAAAGTCTGTGAGGTAAAGGAAGAAAATAATCATAATGATTTGCGGTTATGTTAATGAAGGATAGTAAGAAGAAAAATACCAAAAAGGCCAACAAAACTCACAGGAGGAGGCACTCTTTATAATTTTAATAGGTAAAACTTGTCTCTGTGGCCAGCTCTGTGGTCCTTTCAAATTTCCATACACAGTCTATTTCTCTGATTGTCACCATTTGCCCTGCATTTCTGCATCCACACACCTGCCTACTGTGTAATTTCTCTGGGCAGAGAAAATCAGGACATCTGCAAGTTCACCCATTCCTATATATGGACTGCTTCTTTAAAAAGTTGGTACTTTCTCAGAGCCTCCATCCAGGAGATCTCACAGTTGGTCTAATTTTACATTGGGTGAAGATTCCTACTATGATTTAGCCTCAGTTATATGCCTCCTTGAAGAACTTCCATAATACCGATGATCTCACTTTCCTACGCTAGTCCCTAAATTTTCAGCAATCCTCCTGTTAAGTGGAAACATCCTGAGCATCTTGACAGTGTCATTTTCTTAATACTCAACATTTGCTAAAATTGGGATGAAAAATAATGGCATAGCCCATAATAAGTGTAGATGCTTTTTAATATATTAAGTCACTTGGTAGAAATAAAATTAGGAAACTTTGCTGCTGTCAAGGGATTTGAATTTTGTACTGGGGAAATGGCAGGTATGTATCACTCCTCATGTTGTGTACACTTATTTTTGGTGTACTTGTCTAAGGGGCAAAAGAGCAGATTTGAACCGAAGGCTTTGTGTTGGAGAGGCTGGGGAATATTTCACAGACAGATCCTCTAATATCAGTCTCATTGTTATGAGAAAAGATACCATTTAATTTATTAGGAGCTTTCTATATGCTAAGAATACTGTTAAGTATGGTTTATCCTACTGTGGAAAAAAATAACACTAAGCAATATAGCATTAGAAGGATGAATGATCTTACATCTAGTAAGAGCAGATCTGGAATTGGAGTCCAGGATTCTAATTTCAGTGTACATTTGTTTCGAGCCCCACCTGGTGTGACTCCAGAGGACTTCTTCTGTTGAAGAATGAGGAAGTGTTTATCATGAAAAGAAGAGAGAGAAGGGCTCTGGGAGCGTTGATTAAGGAGCCATCATCAAAGTTCTGGAAAGGGCAACATGTGTCTGGAAAACACACAAGATAATGAAGAAGGTGGCATTTAGGCAGGGTCCAGTGATGAACCAGTGCCCTCTGGCTTTGGTGGCCATTTGTTGCTAGCCACCTCAGCACATATTCTTCCCTTCCACCTTATTTAAACTCAGCTTCTCAGCCCTGATATTTGAATAAGGAAAACCCCCCACTTAGGGCTATGGGAGTAGACCCTAATTACATCTTACCAATAAACATACCCCAGTCATCCACCTATAGTGGGTATATGATATGACTCAAGCCAATCAGGCCAATGCAACTTAATTCTAGGACTTCTGTTTGGGGAAAATACATTTCTATTTCTTATTGTATGCAGATGCGAATACATATCATCTCTGGAAAAGGTCCTATCAATTTGTAGAGTATGAGCCTGCCTGAGCTAGGAATTGAAAATGACGTAGCGTGGACACTGGCCATGTTATTTAAGCCCTCGAACCAACCTTACCTTAAGTTTTCATCTGTATGTACTAGTGCATTTCTTTAATTATTTAAAGTTTGAGTTGGGTTGTCTTGCAAACAAAACCTATCAATAAATACTTCATAAACTGAATACAGCTGCACTTTATAGATTTGGAAAAGGAGATGTTGGTTTTTGGTATAAAGAACTGTGACAAGTACAGACTGGTAAGCAAGGCATGGGAATAGTTTTTTGTTTGTTTGTTTTCACAGATGTTGGCAATGGGGGAAACTAACCTTTATTAAATAATAACTGAGTGCCAAGCACTGTATCAGGTATTTGCATATACATTACCTTCTGACTTTATAAAACAAGCAGTACTATTTCTATTTTACAGATGAGGCTCTGAGAGGGTACGAAAATTGCCTGAGTCCATACAGCTAAAAATTGATACAGTCATGAGTAAAACTAATGTTTTCCTTACTCAAAAGCTCATGTGTGTTTTTCTATGTGATAAAAATCCTTAGTATGATACTGTCATTTAGGTAGCATGGAATATAACTAGACTGGTATAAATTTGTATGGCACAAGAACAGTTCTGGAGACCCAAACCATTTTAACTTCTGCCTCTCTGAATACTTAAAAAAATCCATCCTAGTATAGCAGTTTCATTGAAGAATATTGATGCTCTTTTTTACCATAGAAATGGCAAGAGATAATTGACAAAAGACGGAAACATTTCAAGAGATCTGAGGTGGATGAGGCTCTTCTGAAATATAATTTGGTGGCATATGGACACACTTTCAGTTTCCTGCATCATCCCCTGAAATTACCATCTGGCCCCCATGAGGGCGTTCTGCTGATGCTTCAGGCACAGCATCATGTGTCTTTGGTAAAATTTAGTAGATAATTGATATTTCAATGAAAATAAATTAATTCCTATCAGGAAATGAATCTCTGGGGACAAGTTATTGAGGTTCATAATTTTTAAGTCATGAGCCCCCAAAATAAGTCCTAGCCAGGATTAATACTAAATTAAATTGCTTTAGTGGCATGCTCTTTCATGTTCATGTACATAATTCATAAAGTCCTGTCAACGTGATACCCTTCCCAGGAACACTGGTATTTTGATAAGGAGCAGAATCATTACCCAGGGATCTCAAACTCAATTGCTCGTAGTGCCTATAAGAAAATATAAATGAGTGACAGTAGGCCGGGTGGGGAGTGAGCCAGGCTAAAGACAGGTCAGCTGAATGGGGCCAATGGAAACCCCAATCCAAATCAAGAGATGCTGATTTTGCAAGAGAATACATAAAAATGTAGTTAAAAGAAAAAAATACTCTTAATATTTAAATGCTCTCAACTGATGCATTGAATGGTCTGTTGGCTCTTTTGGTCACCATTGTTCTGCCTTTAACTTTAACCCAAAGAAATGGGGCTTTAATGGAGGTATTTTTATTGTCAGCCACTAGCTTTGTATTTTCTGCCCCATAATAAATCAGGTCCTGCCAGAAGCCCTCAGTGTTCTTTCTCACATCATACCTATAGATGGGGAATAAAAGATGGAACACTACTTTTCTGGGGTTGTCAGAAAAGACACAGGATGCAAGGGCAGCTTTGAGATTCAAGCTCCTACGCATCTATGATGACAGAAATAAAACTATAACACCAATAGTGCATAAAATATAAAACCAGGCTTAAAGTCAGAGATATAAATTGATGTGCAGTGACTGGTGTCAACTTCAAAGCAGTTCCTTAAAGCTGAATAGGAAAAAAAAAGCCATTTTAACGTGACACACCAAACTCTTTCAAAATATAGATTGCTGACCTTGTCTGTCATGGATTGTTTTTACCCATCACCAGCTATTTTTAATGTGCCAAGGTAGATTACCCTATTATTGATCATGAAAAATAGGAGCTATTTCTTGAAATTTCCTTGGCCTTGATTACAATCAAATAATTACAGGAAATAACTTTCCACTGGTGTCTAAAAGGCTTTTTTGGGGTCTACTTGCCCATTTAAACAAGTGTTGCGTGTCACTTGAATCTTGCGAGGTAATGGATGTCTTTTAATTACGTTGGAATTTCCAGGCTTTGTATATAAAGTGCCCATTCTCACATTGAAAGGAAAAGCAATCAGCAAGTTTTAATAAAATCTTTCATTCTGACTTTGCTGTCACCACATCCCTTAGCAAGTAATTTGGGATTGTGCAGTTGACACTTAAAATATGTCGTGTGCCAAGCAATGGGTAAATATATTTCTCTATTTTTTTTCATAGAAATGGGTATTCCGATGTAAGAAGGGATTTTGTGAAGTGAGAATGAGGGTATGAAAATTTAACTGTGAGATCATGACAGCTGGCATGGCACTTGAGCACATTCGTGTCTCAGCAGAATCCAAAAGAGAAGCTGTGCAGCCTAGAACTCATTCAAAGAAAGGGAAGCACTGAAAGAAATAATGAATTAAGGGCTCCAGTGTGAGCCCATCAGCATCAGATCCTGCAGATATAAAGGCCGTACATGTTAACAGGCAGGTGCTCTTGCCATGGGACCCCCAGACAGTGCAAAAAGCAGATGGAATGTCTTGAGTAATCTGGAGAGCTCATCGGGAAAAGCATTAATTCAGATGGACAAAGGAAACCAGGGTTGGTTGGTGAGAATGGAAACATATTCCTATTTGTCAAAGAGCTGGTATGTGCAGAGGTATTTCTGTGTGGGGCTTCTGGTGGTAGAGTTGAGGAGACTATGTAGCACCAATAGATATTAGTAGAACTGTAATGGAGAAGGGAGAGAAGCTGATAGTTTTCTATACCCTAGGATATAATATGCATATTTGCCTTTTGTATTGTCTTTGTATACCATTTCCAAAGACAATTTCATACTTTTTTTTTTTTTTTTTGGCTTCAATTTCCCTACCTTTAGGGAAGTGCTGGCCTGGTCTGGGAAAGTACCAGCCATAGGAGTGAATTTAGGATTCCCATCCCATTTGGGACAAAAGAGGACAGGTGAAAGTGTACAGCTACTCCAGATAGAGGGGCAACAGGGAACAGTGTGACTCAGTGAACAGTCTGGACAACCCAGGAAAAGTCCTGGCCCAACATGTGCTATGCCCACCAGTGATATGGTTTGTGCTGGTTTGAAACTATTATGAAGCCTAGAAAAGCCATGTTTTAATTTTGAACCAATATTTGTGGGGGACAACCATTTCTTTTAATCCTGATTCAATATAGTGGGGTGGAAACTTTTAATTAGATTGTATTCAGGGAAATGGGCCAAATCCAATTGTGGGTATGGCCTTTTGGTTCGATGGAGTTGTGACTCTGCCTATTCAAAGTGGGTTTTGATTAGTTTACTGGAGTCCTTTAAAAGAGGAAACATTTTGGAGAAAGTTGAGAGCAGATGCAGATGCTTGGAGAACAGTTGATTTAGAGCCAAGAGACACAGATGTTTGTAGATGCATGGCCCAGCAGATGTTGCCACGCGCCTTCCTGTGGGATGCTAAACAAGCCAGAAAACAGAGTTGTATCCTGGAGGAGCTAAGTGAAGGCACCAAGTGAAAAACATCCACAGGAAACAAGCTGAAAGCAACAGAGCCCAGGACCAAGAGACCAGCAGATGTCATCCTCATGCCTTCTCAGCTAACGAGGTGTTCCAGACAGCATTAGCCTTTCTTGAGTGAAGGTAACCTCTTGTTGGTGACTTAGTTTGGACATTCTTTTGGCACTAGAATTGTAAACTTGTAACTTAGTAAATTCCCTTTTTGAAAGCCATTCCAATTCCGGTATATTACATTCCAGCAACTTAATCTAAAGCAATGCTGGATTCGAATCTCCATTGACTAGTACACTAAGACTGCTGAACAACTGCCCTGGCTGGCTCAGGAGACTGGATCAAAGAAGGTGGGGACTGGTCAAGGATTTTTGCTATGATGGTTAAATAAAAGAGGTGCCAACAGATTCATGAAAATATTTATAGAATTAGAATCAGGTATCAGGAAACCGTCTCTGACAATGCTCTGGTCTAGCCCTTGCCTCCAAGAAAATGTCTCTGCCAGCCAGGAGCCATGAAAACATATTTCTTAATGCAGAAGCAGAACCATGTCTACATTACTCCTTTCCCTTGATTTTAAAGAGAGAACAAGTAGAAAAGTACAATTTTCTTCTTTTCTAACATAAACACTTAACTTTATACATTTCATTTTAAATGGAAATTTTTATAAGATGTGTTTTCATTATCACCCAATTTAAAATATTTTCCTTGTGGTTTCTTATGATCCATGAGCTATATGCAAGTGTTGCTCATTTTTCAAATATAGGGGGCTTTTCTAGAAACCTTGTTGTTATTGATTTCTAACTTGACTCTCTTTCCATCAGAGATTGTTTTTGTAAGATTTCAATTTTTGGATTTCGTAATTTACTCTAGCATCTGTTTGATGGAAATTGCATGTGTACTTGAAAAGTCCATTTATCCTGCAGTTCTTGAGTGTAGGGTATATAAAAGCAGTTAAATAAAGTCAGGAAGTTTTACTACTTTTTATGCATCTTCTATATTTTTACTGATCTTTTTGTCAATTTCTTTTTCAAATACTGAGCCAGGATGTTATATTCTTCAATTCTATTTGTCCCTTTAGTTTATCATTTTTCTCCCGTCCTGTATTTTGAACAATTGTTATTAGATACATACATACTTATGATTCTTAAGTTTTCCTTATGAATAAAACTTTTATCATCATGAACCTTCAGCACTATCTCTTGTAGTATTCCTTGTTTGGAAATCTATTTTGTTTAATAGGAATACATTACTTCAGTTTTATTGTGCTGTTTGCATAAAATACCTTTTTCTCCATATTTTACTTTCAGACTATCTATGTCTTCATATTCAAAGTCTATTTTTAGGGGGTTAGCATATATTCAAATCTTGCTTTTGAACCCAGTGTTTAATCAACTTACATTTGATAAGTAGTAATTATCATCAATCAATTTATATTTGCTTGATAATAATTAATTTAGGCTCACCATATTGCTGTTTCCTATCTTTCCCTCCTGTTTTTGTTGTTGCTTTTATTGTCCCCCTGTTCTTTCTGTTCTGCCTTTCTTGGCATATTTGAACATTTTATTGGAATTTCATTTTAATTTATCTATTGATTTTTTAGTTACCTCTTTGCATGGCTTTGAGTGGCTATTCTAGGGATTAAAATAATGTCAGATTATGTAAAATTCAAATAATATCTCATCACATAAGATATGACAATATATTTCCACTTATCATCTCTACTTCATGCATTGTGCTGCTGTTGCCATATATATTATATCCTTTATAAATGCTCCAGCACAGTGTTTCAATCATTTCTCTAGTCATTTGCTTTTTAATGAAATTAGGAGATATAAAAAATATAAAGCTTTTTACATTTCCAATATATTTACTATTCCTATACTTTTTGGTTTGTTTCAAGTTTATGTATGATGTAATTACTTTTCATCTCAAACACTTTTGCATTTCTTACAGTACAGGTCTGCTGGAAACAGATTATCTCGGTTTTCATTTATCAAGAAATGCTTTTATTTTGTTTTCCTTTGTTGAAGGATAATTTGGCTTAATAGAAAATTTTAGTTTGATATTTTTCTCAGCACCCTAAGGATGCAATTAAATTGTCTTGGCCTCCAGTGTTTCTGATGAGAATGCTTATTATTGTTCTTCTGCATGAAATTTGATTTTCTTTTATCATTAGTGTTCAGATATTAAACTGTGAGGTGCCTGGGTATGGCATCTTTTTATATTTATGTTATTTGGAATAAATAGCTTCTTGGATCTATAAGTTAGCAGTTTTCAACAAATTTTTTGGTCACGGAGCTCATGACTCCATGTTTTTCACCAAAGTTAGCATATCTTCAGCAATTATTCTTCCTGTTGTTTTTTTTTTCTGCCCCATTCTTTCTCTCTTCTACTTTTGGAACTCAAAGTAGACATATATATGACCACTTGATACTGTTCCAGAGGTCAACCATTTCTCTTTTAAAAGCACAATGTTTTTAAAATAAAATATTTTATATACCTTCATTATGCCTATCAGTAAATTACTCTTTCAGTATCAGCCTTTTAAACTTTAGCTTTTCTATTAAATTCTCAAAATCAATCATTCACATTTCTGTGCCAAGTTTCATTATCTATTCAATTATTATGACTTTGTTTTCCTTTAAGCCCTTGATCATATTTATAATGATTGCTTTAAAGTCTTTATCTGCTAACCACTTTATGTCCTCTCAGGTTAGTTTTAATTGACTGCTTTTTCACTTGAAAATAAATGTGAGTCCAAAATAAATGTGACCATGTGCCACATTTTTCTGTTTCTATGCATTTCCAGTAACTTTTTAATTTTATACTATACATTGTGGATGAAACAGAGATTCTGGGTTTTTGTTATCTTCCTCTGAAGACTGTCAAGTCTGTTCTAACCAGCAGTTGACCACACTGAATTGAAACCCTACGTTCTGCTTCTTGGTGGGGGTTTTCTATTGGTTAAATGGGGTTTCTTCTATCTATGCACATTTTAGTGGACATGGAGTGATTGCTTAAAATGTTATGTAAAAATTATGGGCCTCCCTCTTCACTTTGAAACACCCTCCTTTCCATAATTTCCTCTCTCACTTTCGAGCTTCTCAGTAGCCAAACATTCAATCTCCTGAGTCCTCAAATGAGCAATACTATAGAATCTGCTTGAATTCTAGGAGCTTCATGCCATGCAAACTGGGAAATGCCCTCAGCGAAAACTGAAAAAACTACACCCCGCAGTTCTCAATTTTTCAAGAGTCAACTCTCATCTAGTTTCTCGAGGCTCTTGATTACTATCTAGAGCTAAAAATTAGTTGGATTTATCTAAAGGTATTTTTCAATTGCTTATAATTGTACCATATGGGAAGGTAAGTCTGATACAAGCTACTTTGTAATTTCTTGGAAGTGTTATATCTTCTTTCCATTTTGAACCACTATCATCTCTCATCTAAAATGATAACTTTTATCTAGTATCCCTGCTTCCACTCTAACCTCTCTTCCCCACTTAGCAGACCAAAATGACCTTTTCAAAACATATTTCACATTATTGTATTTCACTTGCTTAAAACTTTCTAATGGTTTTCCATGATAGAATAAAGTAAAAATGTCTTACTGCAGCTGCTATGATCTGGTCCTGCCTACCTCTTGGAAATGTATCTCTTACTCCCCACTCCCCATTCTTCCCATCCCCACTTACCAAGGCACACCCCAGCCTTCTTGGTATTCTCTCAATTTGTCTAGTTTGACAAGCTTAGTTCTTATCTGGGAAATTTGCACTCCTGTTTATCCTATCCAGGCTACCTTATCCCACTCCCCTATACTCAGATAAGCATGGTTTCCTCTTGATACTCTGACCTCAGATTAAAATTTACCTGCTCAGAAAAGACCTTCTGACCATCCAACCTTAAACTGCTTCACCCACACTAATTAATTTCTATCATATCACTCTACTTTATTTATTCATATTATCATATTACGTATCACCATCTGAAATTATCTCAATATTTTTAACGTCTTTGTTATGTTTCTCCTACCAGGAGAATATAAGCTCTATGAAAACAAAGACCCTGTTTATTTTTCTCCTTCCATATATCCTTAGTGCTTAGCATAATGCTTGGCATGGAGCTGGTACTCAAAACATAGTTGTTGAATGAAGAAATAAGCATATATACCATAGGCGAGGGTTGGAAATGGAGAGGAATATCACATTTTCTGCAATAGCATCAGCCATAGCTTTGTATGTTCACAGGGTATATTCACTTTTATGGTGGGGGTGATTAATCAGTGTACTAGTATGCTGAATCTTACACATAAGCATGCCCCACCCCACTCCAATAATTTGTGTAGGCAGCCATCTGAGTGTTGCTTGAGGCATCTGCTTTTTTTTTCCAACAGGCAGGTTTAGTGCTGTCTTCAGAAGTACCCCCCCACCCCACGGTAATTGACTTGGCAGCACTTTACCTGCAAAGCTGCATTTAGAAGAGTGACAAGGTAGCAAATTGTTGGCTGCAAAACACTAGCCCGCAAGATTCCTATTTTGCTATTTTCAGAAAACAAAAGATTTTATCTCAGAAAAGCAAGGGCATGCAGAGTTGAACATCTGCAACAATTGGACATTGTTTTAAAAACAAGCAGAGAAAAATGATTAGGTGGCAGCATTCGAAGTTCCAATGCTTTGTGCCTTCTCCTGTTTGGATCTTCATCAGCTTGTAAAATTACACCTTAAACAGACCTGCACTTTCTTTAAATTATTTGCATATTTCTGTGCCTGTGCCCAGGAGACCATTTGGTGCAAACTGTCCATCTGCCTTTGTTTTCCCAGATTTTAACACCATTCACCTTGGATCTCTTATGATTGTATTTATGCCAGGGTGAAGATTATTTATAAGCTTGTCGTTTGTGTGAACTGTTCTGCAGTGGGTGTTTGGGCTCTCTGTCTGACATTCAATTCAAGAAGCAACTTTCCTTACTGCACACAGCCATCTGTAAGAACGTAGAAAATTATATTGCAAGAGATATCCTGTGGGAATTTCTAAGTGGCATCTTTCCCACTGAAAGCTGACCTGATCTGAAATGCATGCCAATCAACTTGGCAGAGTGAAAACACATAACTACTACTGAGAGCTCAGGTCAATATCTGTGTATTGATTGTTTACTACATGATCAGAGAGATACTTGGGGACACAGGTAGGTAATCTCTTCATTATCCATCAATATTGACAATAACCAAGAATTATGGAATAGCTCCCGCTGTCACAAAGTTACTTGATCCTAATTTTTTAATCTGTTATAAGTATTAACAATGATATAAAGTGGGCTAGAGATCTTTTCAGTAAAGAGAAATGTGGAAAGGAAGAGCTTTGCAATGTGGGCATGGTGGCTCTACTACCTGCTAACTGTGTAACTTTAGATATGTTCCTTAGGTAAGGAAACATTTCATCATCCATAAATATATCATAAGGATGAGAGGATGTAATGGTTTAATAAGTATACAGCATCTAGAGAAGTAAAAGGCACCGGGTAAGCTCTCAATTATTATTAGCTATTATTCTTACTACTATTCACTATAACAATGTACCAGATACATTATCTCATTTAACATTCAACTCAGACTTAGGTTCTGCATCTTTACTCAGATTTGGGGATGAAGACATAGAGGCACAAAGTAATTCAACAATTTTCCCAAGTCAAACAGCTATGAAGTGGCAGAACCAAAGTTCAAATGCAGGGCATTCTGATATGGAAAGCCACCTGTACATCCTGCCTCTGTTATGATGACAAATGCATGGAGGTATAAACAGTCACCAATGATTCCATGATGTTCCAATGATTCCATGATGTTTTGACAAGTGTGGTTCCCAGATTGCATCTGAATCCCTTGCTGAGGAAAGTAATGGAAAGGGTAACAAATGACCCATCCAGTAGGTAGAAGAAGGAAAAATCTCTCCCTCCTACTAGGCACATTTCCAAGCAGGTAAGCCCAGGTATGGTTCTAGACCTATTTTTACATACTCTATTTTAAAAGAATGTATGTTGCGCAAATGTACATCTACCACTCTTCTTGATAGAAAAGAGTGTGGATTCTATTTTCAATGGTTATATTTTTCACAGCTTTCTCAATAGGTCTTTCCTTTCTTTTTCACAGTCTCTGGCAATATATAGGCTGTGTGTGTCATCTCTTTTGATTTTTATTAGTCTGAACTATATTGCAGTTGGTAGGGAAGCATTCTTCTCTGCGAATGGTCAGAAACTTCAAATGATTTAAATATATCTGTAGCGACTTTGCTATTCATGTTGAATTGTTTCCTGTAGGGGTGGAAGCTGTTCATTGTTAGACAACTATGTAGGTTAAAATTGCACACCGCTCTTCTCATCCTACTTATCAGATGTCTTTATATAACTATTAAAATTTTGGAGGCCCATTGGTTTAGCTATATGCAGCCACTTCTCCCGTTCACAATCTGAGCTTTTCTTTTTTTTTCCAACCCCTTTAGGACAGGTTGTTCAGCAAAAACCTACTTTTGCAGCTTCAGGCTTTTCTCACAGAGCCTGCCTGTAAATAAAGCTGAGCTGTCTTGCTTCACAAAAAAAGATTGCATTTTCATAAGGACTGAAATAACCTATTCCCCCCACCTCTTTTACATTCTTTCTACTACCCAGAAGTCCTCTAATTAGGAGATTGAGGTTATAAGAAGTTGGTAATTATCTGAAGAATTACTATATATCAAAAAGATCTGAAAATGTATTTTGTCCCTTTTTCTTTTAAAAAACCTATCCTTTACCTCTTTAAAAATGATTACATTTGTATTCAATTTAATCATAAAAGTATACATATTTGTTTCAAAAAATCAAATAATGCAAAGATCAATTATTTATAAGCTACCTCTCCACAACTCCAAGATACCTCAAATTTTAAAAAGTTACTATTTGATGCATGTTTTTAACAAAATGTTATGTGCCCACTCATATATATGTATTATTTTTAAAGAGTGCATGTTCCTTTAATTAAGTTACTAAACAAATCCTTCTTATAACTGAATAATACTCCATCATATGAGTATATCATATTTTGTTCTCCTGTGATGAACAATGATCATTCAAGTTGTTTAACCAATCTAAAAACAATGTAATCAATATCTTGATACATATGTCTTTAGGACTTTAGAATAAGAGGCTCAAAATTGAATTGTGAATTGCTAAATCAAAGAGTGTATGCATATTTAATTTAATATGTAGGGCCAGATTTCCTTCTTGATATTCTGTAAAAATTCCATACTTCCAGTAACAATGTAGGTGTCCATTTCCACAAATGCTCACCAGCAAAAAACTTAATTTTCCTCTAAACTTCTGCCAATATGATGAGTCAAAAATGATATCTGAGGGCGGCTGCCCTGGCTCAGCAGGCAGAGCTCCGACCTGCCGTGCTGGAGGTCTGGAGTTCGATCCCTGGTGCCTCCTGCCCATATGCAAATTAAAAAAAAAATGATATCTGATTATTATAGTTTACATTTCCTTGATTGCTCATGAGATTGACTGTTTATATATTTATTATCCAGTTGGATTTCTTCTATCATGAAATACCTGTTTGTATCCTTTAAGCATTTATGTTTTCTATTGACTTTACATTTATTTCCTTTACCAATTTGAGGTAGCACTTTCTAACTTAGAGATATTAACCCACAGTTTAATTACATTGCATAGTTTTCCAATTTAACCTTTGACTTTCAAGTTTTTCATGTTTGCTATGCACAGATATTTTAATTTCTATGCAATAAAAAAATATCGTATGACCACCTTTATCTGTATATTCTCCCTTGGTGATCTCATCTAGTCCTGCCACTTTAAATATCATCTACATGCAGATGTTCCCCAAGTTTGCATTACTAGTCCTAATTTCTCCCATATAGGGACTGGGAGTATTTAACTGCCTTCTCAGCCACTTCATTTAAGATATAAAAATATTTCAAAATTCTTCTATCTACGGCTTATGTCCCTACTAATCCTATACCCTCCCCATCTATTGAGTTGGAATTGGTATACTAATTTCTAAGCCAAAATTTTTAGGAATTGGGGTTGCAAGGGTAGTTCAGTGGTAGAATTCTTGCCTGCCACATGGGAGACCCGGTTAAATTCCTGTCCCATGCACTTCCCAAACAAACAAGCAAACAAATTAAAAACCAAAAAAAGCAAAAAAAATTTCAACAAATGGTGCTACAATAAGGGGTACTTACATGGAAAAAGAATGAAATGTGACCCCCGCCATGCAGCATACAAAAAAAAAAAGCCCTAGGAATTATCTTTCCTTCCTGTATCCTTAATTACCATCATACAATCTTCAGCCAGCCCTATTGCCCTAACACCAAAATATGTCATGGATCCATCTGCTTCTCTCAATATTTGTTGTTACCTTTCTAGCCCACAGTACCATCAACTGTTACCTAGGTATGATATCCACCCAAACTGGGTTCCCTTCATACATTTTTGTACCATACTATGCATTAGCAAATATTAAGATAGTTATTCAATTATTTTGTGCCTAAAACTGTGTCCCAGCTTCTGTTTGGAATTGAATAGTGGGCCCCATGAAGGATGTGTGCAAGTCTTAATCTGTGTTCTCATGGGTGTGCATCCATTTGTAAATAGGACCTTTAAAGATGTTATTATTAGTTAAGGTGTGGACTAATTTGTGAATGGGATCTCTGAATATTCGTTTTAGATAAGACCACATTGAATCAGAGAGGATCTCAATCCCTACGACGGGTTTATTATAAGGCCTCTTTATGAATCAGGGGAAACCAGACGGGAGAAAGAGATTTCCCTGTGACAGAGGATTGCCATGACCAGATGCTACCAAGTCCGGTAGAAAGAACTGCCTTGACAACAGCTTGAATTTATTCCTCTGACCTTCACTTCTGTGAGACAGTAAATGCTTGCTGGTCATGCTAACCCATTTTGTGCTGTGTGTCACAGTACCTCTCTCAAACTAAAACAGCTCCCCATGACACGTAAACCAAAATTTAAACCCCTTACTAGAATGCCAAGGCCAGCTTTCAATTTTTGGACGTGTCATACTCACTGCAGTTATAGGGACTTTAGGCTCACTGTTTCCTCTTTCTTGAATGCCCTCTTCTAGACCTTCCTGTGTTTGGCTCTTTGTCATTATGTTATCAGCCCAAATGTCATCTCCCCAGAGATGATATGTCTCACTCTCTACAATTCTCTTATTTGCTTGTATTTTTAGCATATATTTTCCAAAAAAAAAGAACATTTGTTCCCGGTGGGAAATGTTTGCCTTAGTAACTCCCTAACATTTCACACTCATTGTTTCCAAAGACAACATTTATGAAACCAAGAAGTAACTTTAAATGGAGTTGTTTAGTTTGTGAGCATCACTGCACTCCTGAGTGACTGCCCAAAGTCTGCCTGGAGAATCACCACAGAGGCCATGAAATGAGGGCTAGTCACGCATATGGAATATGCATCGGGTATTATTAATGAACGTATTTCCTCAATAAAGCCACTTTCTATAAAAATATTCCGTAAGCATATTTGGCTGAGGAGACAGCCTTGGAATGACGCTGATTGTGGAAGCCTGGAGTGAGTTCACTCAAACTTGTTCCAGATAACTACTTCCTTTATATGGGCAGGACCCTTTTGGATAGAAATCATAGAGACACTCTTAGGTCACCTGAGTTACAAATCAGGGAGCACTGTGTGCGAGCTTTTATGGAGCACAGGGAAAAATGTTGTGAGTCTCAACAGTCTCGCCACCAAGACTCACAGAGACCAGAACAGATAAGACCTTCAACTTTAGCTACCTAAAGAGCTACCTACTTAAAGAGCACCAGAGAGTTTGCTCCTTAGACTTTAACGTTATAGTTCCTCAACTATTCTCTGTCTTCTATACTGCTCACCCCTTTAAAATGCAACTCCACATTTCACTCTCTCCTCTGCCTTATTCCATCTCCTTTCTCATGACCGATGTTTGCAGTTTCTCTGTGTGCCTCTGCTTCTATGCTGTTCTATTAAATTCAGGGACCTTGTTTGTTTCACATTTAAACTCCCCAGGAGAACAAGATCTAATTAGTTCAGCCAGCTACCATTGAGTGTAAAGTGTCACCATTTAACAAAACTCTTGTTCTGAGCCATGTGATAATCTATTGGACTGGCTTGGATCAGGTTCCAATTTCTGTTCCCCTCTGGGGCATGGGTAGTGTGAGCTGATGGGATGGAGCACTGAGACCATTTACAAAGGAACATCCAGAAGACAGCTGCAGGGCAGTGAGTGCCTTCAGAGCATCCTCAAGTCCTTGCTAATATATTGATCAATGTGTTATGATAAATTACTGAAAGTCAGAGTTTTTGGATACTGACAAAATTGCCTTCTATTTAGTTTAAAAAAAATCAAAGACATCAAATTATTCTTTAAAGACTATTTCATGATTTCTTCGTTCAAACTTCCCTTTTTCCATGTCTCACTTTAGGTCCCTGTGAAAGTTCAGGGACCTATACTGCAGGAGACAAGTTGCAGGTGCTTCATAATTCACAATGCCAATAAATATTCTATGATGATGTACTTTAAACTAAAAGCTGAAGTGAAGAGATTCTTTAATATATCCAGAAGATGACTGTTTCCACCTCTTTGGATATATTTGTGAAAAGACAGATCCTCCAGGGAAA
The DNA here is from genome assembly GCA_004026745.1 of Myrmecophaga tridactyla. Taxonomy (NCBI): domain Eukaryota; kingdom Metazoa; phylum Chordata; class Mammalia; order Pilosa; family Myrmecophagidae; genus Myrmecophaga; species Myrmecophaga tridactyla. Next base: position 61,764 of record PVIY010010186.1, read on the forward strand.
CAACCCAAATTTGGTATTCACTTTGCCTCAGATATCATGTTTTAGTTTGGTTTTGTAGCTTTCTCTTTTAAGCTTGAAAGATCACTTGTCCAGCCTCATCTTTCTCACCACAACTGCAAAGAATGCTTCACACAGCAGGTCCTCAGGGAATATTTTGAAAAGGAAAAAGTGAATAGTGTTAGGTAAGCAGGAAATTCATGAAATCAAAAAATGAATTGGGATTATGAGATCCTATTTCAAAAGAGTACAATAAAACAAACAAACTAACAAACTAACAAGGAATACGAGAAAATGGTTGTGAACCAAGCAGAATGCATCCAGAATAGTATAGCATGGAAACACATTAGTTTTCACATTCCTTCATCTGTAAAATGTATCCCAAAGTTCAAAGCAAATTTGTCTTAATGCATATTGAGACATAGTAGAATATTACTGCTTATACTTTAAAGCTCTTATTATCATTTACATTCCATGGAAAGAGATTTTGTTTCATCCGTTCATATGATGATCAGTAGACTCAGTAATAGGAAAAACTAAATCCTCCATCAATTTGCATTCTCCAGAGCTTTGCAAAATTACAATTTTCTCTTGCTTATTCTATTTTGTGTTCTTTCCCTTATCTCTAAAAAAAAAAAAACTAGAGAGGATGATTTATGAAACACAATGTTATAGTGTTCTACAGAGTATACTTCAAGACTGTGACTAGTGAAAGGCAATGAACTTTTGAGATGGAGTTCTTTGGGGCTTTAGTTATTCTATCACTTTTATTCATTTTATTCAACTGGGTTTTAATAAAGCCAAGCATAGTTTTATTCATCCAGCCATACTTAGTTTACAGGCCAAGTGATTCTCATACCTTCATTTGCTTCCTGCTTGGCAAGCTCAGCTATAACGAAAAGAAAGTTTACAAAAATAAAATCTTTATAGATCAGGTAGATGTGCAATATTTCATCAGGTATTTATTCAGAAAAATTGAATGCTCAGACCTTCTGTCTCCATGATATTGGTCCACATTGTCTTTTTGCTTGCATATGTATTATCTTCCCTCTAAAGTTTTTACAGTATTGATTTTTTAGAATTACCCAGTAATACATAAGTATAATCTCATTATAAAAGATTCACATGATGTTTGCTTACTGAGAGCAACTTACCACACAGCGAAATATTTTAAAATCTGTGTTTTGAGGTATCCACTATTGTATCCTTTAACCTCATTTCTGAAGCAAAGCCAGCAAAGTCATACCCATTTCGTTTTTAAATTAACCAGGACTTTTTGTAACTTTTTATTGCAGTAACATATATACAACTCAAAATTTCCCATTTTAACTATTTTCAAGTCTTCAATTCAGTGGTATTAACTGCATTCACAATATTGGGTTGCCATCACCAACACCCATTACGCCAATTTTTCATTACCTCTAACTGATTTCACATTTTTTTCTTTTTCTTTCTTTTTTTTTTTTTAATTCGCATATGGGCAGGAGGCACCAGGGATCGAACTCCAGACCTCCATCACGGCAGGTTGGAGCTCTGCCTGCTGAGCCACGGCAGCCGCCCTCACATTTTTTTCTTAATGCATCAAAAATTATATAACAAAAAATAGAAGTTTTACTTATTTATATTTCACTGCAGTTTTTTGTATCACATTTCTTTATGTTGGATGTTTTCTTTGTTCTTATTTATACTGAAATGCATTCTGAAACAATATTTTTCAGAGGATGTTTTTGGGGGTAAAACTGAATGCTTGCCTGCATAAAAATATATTTTTTTACATGGTTATTTCCACATGAATGCCAATTTGGGAAATATTTTCATCTAGTTCAAAACATTTTCCATTGTAACTTTGAAAATAATGCTTCCATGGTTATGGAAATGAACACTGCTATTGAGAAATCTGATGATAAAATGTTGCTTATTTCATTTTTGGAAATCTGATATTCTTATTTTGTTTTTGGTTTTGTTGTCATTGTTGTTGTTGTTTTGCTCTTTGATTTGCTTTTACCTCTGGAAATATTTAGGATTTTTCTTTTTATACGTAAGTTTCTGAAATTCCATGATGGTTTGTCAAGGTCTGGGTCTTTTTTCAATTATGTGCTTGGATTTTGGTGAGCCTCTCAGTGTGAAGGCTTCTGATTTTATTCAACTTTGAGAGATTGTTTTCTATTATTTCTGTAATAATTTCTTTTTATCCATTCTGTATTTTCTCCTAAAACTTCTATGAGAATGATATAGGAAATTTGGGATATTTCCTACTGTCTCATTATTTTTCTCATTCTTTCCATCTCTGTTGTTTTGCACTACATTCTGAGATAATTCCTCAGTTGTTTATTATGTATAAATGTCAGTTATGTAGAGCAAATATATTGGAAGAGGACCCAGGCTCAAACATCTGTTCTTATTGATTTAGAAACAGCCACTCATTTGTTTATTCATTCATCCATTTATCAATAAGTGCACTATTTTTGTTTCTTTACTCTGCTTTGTGCTATAGGTGATATAGACAGAAACAGGTCAAGGTACTTTGTGATTATAAGAAATCAATGATTCATGTGTGAATGGTGTATAGAACTGGCGGGGGACAATGAAACAAGATGGGGTTAAAAATATAGGAAAAGTCTTAAACAAGAAGGTTTTGATGACCACGAAAAGGAGTTTAGATTTTATTTGAAGTATAATGAGAAGCAAACATTGGGTCTTAATGTGGTATGAATTATTATTTTTGAGACTACTCTGACTGCTTGTGGAAAATAGATTGAACAGAAGCAATAGTGGTAGTAAGGAGACATTGTAGTAGTATGTAAGTGACAAGGATGTTGCTTGGATTTATGTGTTGGCAGTGCAGATGGAGAGATAAAGACAGATAAGAGATATACTAAGGATGAATAAATGCCATGACTTTCTAAGCCACTGAATACAGAACATAAGAGAGGAAGAGTAATCAAAGATAATGCCTGAGGTGTTGGCTCGTACAACTGGAGCCCCAAGGAGATATTTCAGGTGAACATATATTTTTAGCAGTTATTTTTACCATTGGTAGGTTTTTTTAAATTTATTTTTTAGAATACTTTCAGGTTTACAGAAAAATTACATAGAAAGTACAGTGATTTCCCAAATATCCCTTTCCCTAAGTTTCCTCACATACAGTTCCTCCTATTATTAACATCTTGTATTGATGTACATTTTTACAATTGATGAACCAATATTGATTCATTATTATTAACTAAAGCTCACAGTTTGCAATAGAGTTCACTTTTTGTGTTGGGCAGTCCCATGAGTTTTCACAAATGTATAATGTCATATATTTGTCTTCATATAGAATATGAAGCATCATATACAATAGTTTCACTGGATCCAGATTATTATGGGAATAAGGGGAGTTGCAGAGATGCATGTGAGCATACAAGAGCCTTGTAAGGACTTGAGAACTATTTGTTGACTGCTTGACTCCATCTATTTTGTTCTTTTTCTGTACCTCCTTTGCTATACCTCTTTGTATTTCTCAGGCCTTCAAAATAACATCCTGCTTTACTAAAGAATAATCTCATGGACTTCTCAAAATTTTAAGCCTCAAAAAACTCTCATTCTTGAAAATGTAGTCTAGGCAGGTAACATATTCTTCCACAAACCAGCCATGCTCTTTCTAAAGGCATGTATACCAACAAGACTTTTACAGTAGAAAAGTGCTCACATGGTGAGTAAATTCAAATAGAATAGATCATCTGGCTAATTCATTTATGGAAACGATTGAGTATTGCCATTGTCCATGAAATTACTTTTAATTCGTTCAATGCTTATTAAGAAACTAAACTATGCAAGATAATGGATTAAGTACTAGGGAGAACATAATACCCCCAAAACCTGACATCGTTTGCTACCTTATAGGTACTCAATAAATACTAAGATTAAAAAATGAACAAATGGGGTGGCCAACCGTGGCTCAGTGGCAGAGTTCTTGCCTACCGTGCTGGAGACCCAGGTTCAGTTCTTGATATGTACCCATGCAAAAAAAAAGAACAAATGAATAAATGTACTGGCCCTGGCCCTTTTCTCATATGAAAAGAGGTGAAAGTTCTTTTAGCAGAAGTAGAAAAATTTTTATTTGAAAAAATGAAAAACTCTCTTCTTATCCTGGCATGATTTTTTTGTATTTAGCCTATTTCAATTTAGTTTTGGAAATATAAAATACTTACCAAAAAAGTTCTGGTAATAGTATAGAAGTTGAATAAGCTTTGAAGGCAATAAGACTGACGTAGCTATAGTGCTGGCTAAGGCTTGTTATAGGAAATCTTTTAGATCATGTGAACAGCTGAGTTGCAATAGGCAGGATAAAGAGTACTTTGGACTATCTACCCAAAGTATCAAGAAACGTACTGAAAGAAAACTACAAACAACATTTGCAGATCTTCCACTACCGCCCAATTCAATTTAACACTCAATATTCATTGAGCGTCTACTGGTATATGATTTTGTACATTTTATTCAACAACCAAAATACGTTGTTTTTCACAACTTAAACAAAAAGCATTTCTCTTTCCATCATTGATTCCTGTTAATGGAGTAAAAACCCCTGGTTCTCAATGAGATAAAATCACACTGGACCTTCAGGTTTTCTAGATAACATCAATGCATTTCTCCTGATAAGTATACTTTGCTTATATCTGCACGAAAGATAGCAAGTACTTTGAAAGCAACACTCATATTACAAATGAAGTAAAGAGTTAAAGTACTTTTTTTGTAGGTCCTGAAATGCAAAATATCACTGTATGTTTTTAAGCACCTTTTATTAGCTTTATTTTTATTTCATATAACTGAAGAAGGTAACAAATATTTTAATATGACAAAATGTTGTAATTGATGAGTTTACCTACATACTAAAGGATTTCAACAATGATTTCAGTATAGCCAAACACTTAACATTTGAATTTTACCATTTTGAAATGTAAAATGCAGAATTACAATACCCACACTACTTATCTTATACCTTTAAAGTTTTAGCTAACAAATGAGTCTGCAGTGAAAGCAAGAGTTCCCCTATACCTAATACAGATACAACGTATTACTAATAAAGCGCCAGTGCATTCAACAATCTTAAGCACTATTTAGATTCCTATTGAGTATGCAGGGCATGGTATTAATGTTAAAATTCTATTAAATCAAAATTCTGGCTTTAAAATGGAAACCTTGTGGCCCCTTTTGTATAATTTAGTACTCTGAAATGTTAAGAATCCACCACTATTAAACTAGATAATACAAAATGCACTACAATTTCTGATATTGTCCACTGTAAGCTGGAAATATGAATTCAAAGTCTTGCCTCAAAATTTTTTGTCTGTAAGAGCCAAGTCAAAGCTTAAATGTTATATGTGTGCATTTTTGATGCATTTATGACAATACTTGGATCCTTGCATTTCCAAAGAAAAAATTTGTAAATTCAGCAGGGTAAAATGCCAAAATACTTTTTGAGACCTTCAGGATTGATGCTGTTTTCAAAAAATACCACATTCTTCAAAATTACTCAATAACATTGCAGATATGTTTTGCCCAGTTAATCCCCTTCGCATCAAAGACTGGGCTTTGACAAATGTTTTCCTGATTCATGCTTCAATCACAGGGACCACTAAAGCCCCATCTGTCACTTTACTATTTTTGCAGCAGTTTGAATATTACAAAACATGTGGGCACTGGCTTTATATATGCAGTTAGGATGTGTAGTTTATTTTCTAATAAAGACTAAATGTCCTATTGATAGCAGAAAAATTTGGTGACAAAAATATACGCATGACAGCTTGAATTGCTAACCACAAATGCACCCTACTTAAAATACCCAGTACAATAGTGATGAATTTTATGGGCAACAGCTGGTAAGGTGGAAATATTAGAAAAAGCATAATCATTGTAGTCTGTCAGAACAGAGTTTTAACGAGATACTCAAACCCAATTTTCTTTACTTATTGCCTAAGGAGACAACCTTGTTCCAGTTCACAGTAGTGCAAAGAGGAGAGACTAGCTAATGTCAAAGGCCCCGAATTCTGTCAATCACAGGAGCCGCAATAGTCACTGTCTAAAGTAGGGGTATCCCACTCTAATATATGGTGTATTAGCTAGGGTTCTCTAGAGAAACAGAATCAGCAGGAAATATCTGCAGATATAAAATTAAAGAAAGTGTCTCATGCAACTGTGGGAATGGAATCCAAAATCCATAGGGCTTGCTGTGAAGCTGACGACTCTGATGGAAGGTCTGGACGAACTCCACAGGAGAGGCTCGCCGGTTGAATCAGGAAGAGAAACTGTCTCTTCTGAATCCTCCTTAAAAGCAATTCCAGTGATTAGATTAAGTGTCACTCATTGCAGAAGACACTCCTGTTGGCTGATTACAAATGCAATCAGCTGTGGATGCAGCTGACGTGATCATGATTTAATTCCATGAATTGTCCTCATAGTAACAGACAGGCCAGCACTTGCCCAATCAGACAAACAGGCACCACCACCTGGCCAAGTCGAGACATGAACCTGACCATGACAATGGGTAAAAGGGGTGACAGGGGACTATAAGTGTCTGCATAGAAGTGAAGACTACAAGACATCTTTGAGGAATTCACATTCTTTGCTTTTTATTCACTAAAGTAACCTAACAAAACTGGTCTGTTGACTGACTAAAGATTTATATATGTATGTATTTTATTTTTACATGGGCAGAAACCGGGAATCGAACCCAGGTCCTCTGGCATGGCAGGTAAGCATTCTTGTCTGCTGAGCCACTGTGGCCCACCCCTGACTAAAGATTTAAAGAACCTTACCCTAATCCCCAGTGGGTGCTTCTCTGCTTCCCAGTATCCTTAAATAAAGCTCTCACACATTTATCTCAGTATAAACGTCAGTATGAGCCTCAAACTGCCTTCTCTTTTCCTTCTCAGGACAAGATCAAAGTTTTAATTCAAAGAAAATATGGACAAATGATTGAAATTCTCTCAACTTATCCACTCTTGCAACCAACAACTTATACATACCGTATCTAACGTAGAATACTTTTCAGTTATCTTTCACCTATTAAAGTTTAATCCTTCTCATTGTGGTCTGGATCAGAATTCAACATCCTCCCTAGGGATCATTTATCTATAATTTCCTCTTATTCCCAGATAATAAATGTTCTTCATTGAGCTCTCTAAGCATATTAGCTTATTTAAATCCTCCGAGAGTAAACAAGCAGAAAATGATTCATAAAGGAAAAATTCAAAAAATTCAAACTGATCAAAATTAAAAACTTTTGCTCTATGAAAGATCCTGTTAAATGATATAAAGACAAGCTATGCATCCTGGGCCACCTGGTCCCCTACCCCTGTGCAAGGACGTATCCACGCCCTGCCCTCCCTGTGCCCCAACCTCTGTGCCCCATCCCCCACATTCTGATAATCATGACCCCCACGACCCACACACCCACCCACATCCCGCCTGCTCACCAACACTTGTGTACCTGAACAATGCTCCCACCCACACCGTGCCATGCCCTACCTTCTGTTCCCCACACTTCACCCAGCTCCTGCTTTCCAATGCCTGCTGAGCTGTATACAGCCCCCACAGCCCCCGCACTGCACCTCCACAACCCTGCACCCCATGCTCATAGGTACCAGTGTACCATCCCCACTCCATGACTATATACCTGTATAGTAACCCATCACCACACTGTTTTGTCCCTCCCAATGCCCCACATCCTGCTCCACACCCATCCCACAAATACAAAGCTTTAGACTGCTAAAGGAAATCAACTTCCAGGGTAGCTTTTCAAGATATTTACATGTCTCAAAGGCAACAGAAGATCATTAAGCTTATCAAGATGCAGACAGATATAGCCCAGCCTAATGACCATATTAAAACATTGGAGGAGACAGAAACATTGGGACAGCTAATCAGAAGTGTTCATAGAACTCTACTAAACAAAATTGATCAATTTAATTTAATAAAATCAATGGTTAAGGACATAAAGGAGATAAAGAAGACACTAGAACAACACCAAGAGGGATATGAAAATTAATAGAAAATTAGCAGATATTACAGAGATTAACAGTGCTGTAGATCAAATAAAAATATACTAGACACATATAACAGCAGATTTGAAGAGGCAGAGAAAA